>NAJQ01000045.1:0-58767 GCA_005059865.1 Friedmanniomyces simplex
AATGAGGGTTACGTGTGACGCACTGCTGTTTGCCAGGCTGAGGATGCTTCAGGCCAAGCTTTAAGCTTTCTGGGGTCGTCTTTGACCAATTCAGCAGGTACGGCCGTCGCGCCATGTGCAACCTTGCATCTTCAGTGTCGCTATCCCCCCTTCACCTCTGCCACCGCCACTGCCAGCTCTGCCCGACGTCACTGCGGATGCGGGAAGATTAGGTACATATACTCCACTCGGACTTACATTATTACAGTGGCTATACAACTCCGTTGACAGCGGCAGCGTCACCCTCTCAGGACCCGCGACCAGCGACCCCTTTACTTCCTAGACCACCCACTAGGAGCAACTTTTCCATGGCGATCATTCTTCGACAGGCGACTGGGTTGGCAGGACTGAGCACCTCGGGGAGCTGCACTCCGCCGATCGGGCGTGACACCTGAGCCGGATGCCTGCAGCACCGCCAATAACGCCACAAGCCTGACGATAACTCGGCACTGCCATTGCCATCAGGCGATGATCCAATGAGACACTACCTTGCCAGCCGAGCCTGATGCTGTTATCGGAGCCTCGCCGATGTCACAGTCGAGAGCAGCTTCCGTCATGGTGATGGCACCCGAGTACCGACAGCTTGGTGAACCATCCTGAAACAAGTTTGCCATCACTTGCGCGGGCCCAGGAGAGGTGCCGAAACAGCCATGCCTTCGAGAGACGACGCTCAGGCGCGGGGCATGAGAAAATCAGCATCACGCCTGCGGAAGTATTCCTCAGCCTGCGTGAGATGATAGAGATATGGAGTGGAGATGAAGTGAGGATGGAGTTGAGGTGCGCGGTATTTCCCCTTTGGGAAGTTTGTCACGTGAGGTTTCGCACAATCACTCCTGACTCGCCGAACCATGGCCGGTGGCGCATCGGCTGTCAACGCATGTAGCCAGCGAAAAGCCCGATAATAGCGTGCATTCCCCTCAGACTGAGCTTGTACTAACAGCCACGTAGGTTCGATGGGAGCTTCTGGCGATCGGGGCTCCTGCAGGCCACAATCCACAACCACGCTGCCACACACCTTGTTGCCGTCATAGGAGCAGTACACGAGCATCGAACAACAAGCGTCACGGTACAACGGCGAGACTGAAGGTCTTCACGCATTCGCCTTGCGCCAATGTGACAAAGCTATCGAATGCCTGATCAGGCCGTCTGAGCACATGAGTGAAGCCGACTTCCTACGTACCATGACAGCCTCCGTGCCTCTCGTATGCATAGCCAACATGCGTGAGGAGTGCGAGGCAGCTGTCCCGCACATCATGCACGCCCAGCGACTCGCGGCGCAATATCAGTCCGTATAGAAAGAGTCTCGCGAAAGACTTACACCCCGTATCCAATTAAAGCCACCCACATTGAATCGCCCGTCGCCCACTACGAGGGGCAGTAGGTGATTACACGGGCGACATGCTACCGAATGGCACCCTCCATTCCCTGGTCGTGACTCGGCCGCTGTATTTCGACACCCTCTTTGCTGCGCGGATACCGCTCGAGCGAGCAATAGCTGACCTCAGCAATTTCATCTTAAATGCCTGGAGAAAAGTCGCGACGAAGCTAGTATCACTGCCGTCGCAGCCCAGAAACTAATATACCGCGATTGGCTCGCCCGCTGGGACGCCTCCTTCACTCAATACCTCAGCTCCAACCTGCCGCACATGAGCCAGGACACTCTCAACGCAAGCCGCTTGCTAAATGCCCACCAAACGGCCGGCACAGTGCTCGCCTCGCTGGACCACGACTTCGGCGAAAAGGCTTGGGAGCCCATCACAGGACACTTTCAAGCGATCGTGGACTTGGTGGCGGAGATCCTGGCCAGCCTTCCGACAAAAGAAAAAAAGTATGGCATCACAGGCGCCGCCGCAAATAGCTTATTTCAGTTCTGGGATGGGGATTACGGGAGCCGTTGTATTGCGCCGCTTCGCGGGTGTGTTGATACGGCGATCGCGTGCCGGGCTAGAGATCTGCTCAGGCGACTGCCTCGGAATGGGGGAGCGTACTCTTCCTGGCGGATGTCGTTTATTAATACGGTTTTTGTGTGCTGCTACGGGGAGGGTTCACGATAAGGGGAAACTTCGGCTGGAGATGTGAAAGGTACACACCCTACCACAGCGCGTACTAAGGGAGTGTTCGGCTGCAGGCGCAGGCGCTTCTGGATCAATACTCTGGAATCGGTCCGCCGCTCAATGGGCCCGTGTTCAAATGATTATGAGTACGGCCAGCTGACCGGCGATGAGCGACGGCTTGAGCGGAGCAGCAATGCGGTGGGCTAGATGCCTGTTCAGTCTGGACATATTGCATATACCCCTATCGACATGCCACCGATCTCCGAGGTATCGAGACTACCCATGCTTCTCAAAAAGCTTCTCCACCATCCCCCGGCAGATCGGGTGATAGAACTCCCTGTTCTCCTCGAAAGTCCGCTCCGCCAGCTTCCGATCGCGCTTGATCAACTCCCGAAACAGCGGCCGCACAAACTTCATCCGCCCGACTTTGCCCAGCAGCTCCGCCGTGGGCTCGTACACGCTCTCCGCGTGGGACATGAGGCCGAGGGTGTAGAAGCGCGAGACGAGCTCCACGTTCTTGGACGACGCGTAGCCGTAGGTGGAGCCCATGAGGTCGATGAGGTCGGGCGTGATGGGGTGGTTGGGGAGGGATTGCAGGCGTTCGAGGAAGACGACGGATTGGTTGGCTGTGAAGGCTTCGATGTCTTTCGCGCTGGGCTTGAATGCGCTTTCCTTGTGGTTTTCCGCTAGGGCCTGCCATGTGCCCGCAAGAGCGTAGCACTGGTCTGCTAAAGTTGTGTCGAAGTCTGGCTTTGGCGGGAAGCCCGGCGCGTAGAACCATGTGTCCCAGTCGATGCTCTGCAGCTTCTTCGCTGCTTCGGCGTCATCGGCATAGAAGTCGAGAAGGGTCGCCTTGAACTCGTAGCTATCGACGCTCTTCTGCTTGAAGGTCGTGAAGTAGTGAGGGATGAATTTGTCCCACTTTTCAATGCCCAGCAATTTCTCAAGTTCATAAAGACGCACGAAACCCTTCTCGTACGGTAATGAGGAGAAGGCATCATCCGGATCTTGGCCCTTCAGATCCGGGATGAGCTTCGTGAAGTTGTGGTCTTCCCCGAACTGCGCGATCGAGTCTTCCAGCGCTTTCCATCCGATGATGGCACTGAAATCCCGATACTGATCCGAGCCGTGAATGGCAGCTTGAAGCCGTCGCTCGAGGTATGTCGTCCAGCCTTCGTTGAGCCAGAAGTGCTCCCAGCTGGCGTTGCTGACGAGGTTCCCGGACCAGGAGTGGCTGAGCTCGTGAGCAATCACGTCCACGTTTTGCCGGTCGCCGGAGACGACGGTCGGGGTGGCGAATGTGTAGACTGGATTCTCCATCCCACCATAGGGAAATGAATTCGGTAGCACGAGCACATTGTAGGTGGTCCAAGCATACGGATAGACGATCTTCTCCGCGGCTTGGATGTAAGCTTCGGTGTCTTTCTCGAACTCCCACTGTGACGCGGTGAGCTCCTCCGGTCCAGTCCATACAGTCGATCGAGGTCCGATGGCCGCCGAGGCTAGATCACCGGAAGCGAGAGCAAAGAGGTACGAAGGCATGGGTATGCCTTGGTGGAAGGTGTACAGCAGCGTTCCCGGCTTGCCATCCTTCCCGGCTTGGAAGTCCCTGGGACCGGTTGGCAGACCAGATGCGAGCACGGGCAGTGTCGATCGGATGTTGAAAGTGTAAGTTGACTTGACGTCTGGTGTGTCTTGGCATGGAAACAGTGAGCGAGCATGGATAGCTTGGCACTGGGAAAACATGTAAGGGTGTTTCTTGTTACTTGTTTGGGCTGGTGTGAGCCATTGGAGTGCCGTGCAGTCTTTGGTCGTTGCGACTTCGATGCTCAGTGTCAAGTCCGATACCACAGTATAGACTTTGGCAGGGAGCGAGATTGTAAGAGGTGCACCATAGGGCTCCACCCTCGATGTCGCAAGCTGGTACTCGGCCGCCTCGTTGTTGGCTTTGACGCTGGAGACGTCCAGAAAGCTGCGTTACGGTTAGGAAGCCTGCCAACAAGGAGCCGCCACCTCTGAGACCCTGATCGTACCTTGTATCGAGGACGATCTGTTTCGCATCCTTTGCAAGATTCTCGAATGTCAAATGCACGGTCCCTTTCAGTTGCTTCGCTTCGAAGTCAATGGTGAAGTCTGTAGTAGTGTGCTCCGTCCGCCAAGCATTGTAGTTGGCCAAGGTGTTCGGGTCCCGCGGTTGGTGAATGCTTGCGGCAGCTGCCTTCGCCACCGACTCTGGCGCTGGACGAATGGCCATACTCGCAAAGCTCTTCGCGGTCCGAAGAGTGACTGAGAAGGATGTTTGTTTCCTTGTCCCGCAGAAGTGAAGGATGGGTGTAGCGAAGCGGAAGATGGTCATCCAGGGGCAATAGGTACAGTTTGGGGACGAATGGATCGGTATTCACAGCTGGCGATGGACTCTGAATCTGCCTTGTCGTCGTCTCAAAGCACGTGACCTCGTGTGAAGTGGAGGAATGGAGCGGGGTGCGGCGCGAGCCGGTGCTCGACTTTCGTCAAAACAACGCGTCGGCACGCGATCTGAACGTCATCTCTCGCCAACACCATCTTTACCCACGACAGATGATGCGCTGAGTGCGTGCAGTGCGAGAGACCATGGCGAGACTACGCAGCGCACCACCGGCATCAGCAGCGGCCCCAAAATTGCAGGCGAAACGGCCGGCGCTCAAAGAAAAGACGAACACCGCACGCGCCACGGTCGCGCCAACAGAGGAGGATGTCGGAAACATTGAAGGCTTGATCAAAGAGGCTCCGAAACGCAGGGAACGGCCGAGGAAGTCGGCGCATGGCGCCGATGAAGTGGTCATGGCCGGTGGACTTGGGCAGGAGGAGGCAGAAACGCCACGCAGTCATCTGGCACCGATGTCGACCGACGAGCTTGCGAAGAGCGACGCGCCTGCTCCGCCAACTGCGAGGGCCAACAGGCGCCCACCCCGGATGATGCGAAAGGCAATACAGAACGAAGCGCAGAGTAAGGTGCTGGACGGGCTGAGGAAGCGGATGAAGGAGAGGGCGCGCAAGGAAGGCGGCAAGAAGAATGCATTGCCGATCACGAAACGCATGTCTACCGGCACTGCGCCGTCTTCGGATGTATTGCCAACAGCACCGGTGACCACGCGGAAAGCAACGGCGATCGCACAAGAGCGGTCAGAGTACGACATCTCGCCTTCCCCGCCACCGCCCGGCAAGCTCAGCTCGCTGAAAACCAAACGCTCCTCGCTTGCTCAGCCGTCCTCGTCACCCAAGCCACGCAGCACGCCCGCCATGGACACGAGCGTGTTGAAGAACTTCAAGCGCCGAGCCAGGCAGCCGAGTATGTTGGCTCTGGTGCAGCAGCGGGCCATGAGTACCAGGCCGTCCATGGCAAACGCGACTGCGGCGGAGGAAGACCCTAGCATCTTTGACTTCGAAGGCGGAGACGGTGAGGACGAAGATGACTTTGCGCCTGAGGCCGAGGGGACGCCGTTGCATGTCACAACGGCAAAGCGAAAGTCAGCAGGCAGCTCAGCTAAGAAGGCGGTGGCGAAGCCTGTCAAAGCCAAACAAACGCCGGTGGCAAAGAAGCGCAAGCCGGGGGAAGCTAACATTCCTTCCGGTGCTCTCGAGACACTGAGAGCCAAGCGGCGAAAGTCCGAAGTCACGGACCTGTCGAATGATGATGTTGCCGATCCGCTCCCAACTTTCCAGCCCGAGCTCGTCATAAGGGGCTCTTCTACTGAAACGGCACGGCAAGTAACGCTCTTACCACTGCCTACGTCTGACGTGCAGGTCATCAACTCTTCGCAATCCACGCCTCCGCCGGCGGATTCAGCCTCTCCAGGCAAGCGACGGGCTTCCGTTGATGTTGACTTCGCCGTGCCCTCGACCGAGGAGCATAACGAGGGAGGTCCACTTCAGCCGGAGGACGATCTTCCCGACGACGCTCCTTACGATGCACCTAATGGAACAATGGCCGAGCCCGCTAGCAGCAGTCCTGTACCCGAAGTTCTATCAGGCACTCAGCAGCGTATCCGAGATGAGCTCGCCGACCCAGTGACTCAGGTCTCGCCTCCGCCAGTCATAGAGAAGCCCACGAAGCCGACAAAGGCTAAGCCAATGTCGACCGCCACCTTGCAGAACCTTCTCCCGAAACGACGACAGCCGTTGAAGCCACGGCATCGTAAGTCGGAATATGACTTTGTCTCGGAGTCGGAGGGCGAAGGTGAGGTCGACACCACTCATCTTGAGGAGGACGAAAACGAACCGGCCAGACGGCGAACACGGCAGACGAAACTTACGCCGGCGAAAGGGAGAAGGAAGACTGCTGCGGTTGCTACTGCTAAGACCAAGAAGGCAGCGCAGCAGCAGACCCGCAAGTCGGCTGCAGCGTCGGCTCCCAAGAAGCCTACCAAGACGTATGCCCGGGCCGCGACAGCTCTCACGACCTCGGATAAAGAAAACGAGGATGCTGCCGATGAGGCGTTCGAAGCACCGGACGGAGTCGATGATAGTGCGGAGACCTTGCCAGAAAGGGCAAGTGTGGCGACGGCGACGGCCAAGAGTAACGAGCTCGAGGAGGCGCGACGAAAGTTCGCTGAGGTCGATGAATGGGATATGGAGTTTGAGAGCGTGGGGATTGACGAGCATCGAAGTAGCAGTCAGCAGTGGCGGTGACATGAAGTAGCTGGTTTTTGCGTGGTGCGGCTGCCCACCACTGTCAGATTGGTCCATGTCCTGGGTGGTGGACAAGGAAAGCGTGGGCAACGACAGGAATAGCCATCCTGCAGCGTCTACTTCCGCATGCGATACTGATGGGAAGGTCTACTTACTTGCTCCGAGGGCGAGCTACGACGTACCTGCAAACGATTTGTTGTTACCTATGCACGGCCGCTTCTCAATGACGAGCACCTTCACTTTGCAAACCCAAGGCCTGAAAGTATCGGAGTAGGGACTTTCTCGTCCATCGTACGCCTGTCTCGCCTCGCTATGCATGCAATGCAGCCGTCCCGCTCTATAGTGGTCTACCCATACCATAGCACACAAGTATCAGCCCTCTGCATCCCTCATGCCAAACCCTACCGATATATCTCATCAAACGGCCTCGTATCCGTAAAACAGCTGTCCCACACCTCACTCACCACTCTCCCCGCCATCGCCTCATCCTTACAACTCGACCGCGCCGCCACGGACAGCGTCGCCCGTCTCCGCACGCACTCCTGCAACTGCTGCGTCAGATTCCACTGATTCCGCGTGAAGAATTCCCTCGTCCACCTGCACTCCCCGGAAAGCGTTGACGCCCTTATCTCCATGCACGCCGCATGCCGCAGATCGTACGGATCCAGCTTAAACCGCAAATGATCATACGCGTGCACCATCTCATGCGCGATGGTATCCTCCAAATGCCCCCGATTCCTCAAATGATTCGCACACACCAGAATCCCATACTCCCCATCGAACCCGCCGCTCTGCTTGGTATCGCAGCGTCTACAGCGCACATTCTCGGGCTTGATGGAGGCGGTACCGGAATCGGGCCCGAGGAGATCGATGTTGTGTTGCATGAAGCGGATGATGGGGCTGTAGGAGAAGAGCCAGGCTTTGTCTTTGTCGCAGCGGGCGCAGTCGCGGGCTTCGTTTAGGTGGTCTTTGGTGCGGAAGTATTCGTCGCGGGCGTGCGGGGTGGCGGTGTTGGTTAGGATGGAGAAGAAGTTGGACCAGGTGTAGTAGGCTGGGTCGAGGGGTTTCGATGAGGTGGTGGAGGTGGAGATGGAGGAGGTGGAGGTCGAAGGTAGTGAGGCGAGGGTATCGGTGGTGGAGGCCATGGTGGAGAGGAGAGCCTTGGTTTCGTCGATGGTTTATCGGGTGGCTCTTCGCTTCCTGTGGTACTGAAGTAGCTACCTTGCTGTATGCAGTCGCAAAGCGAATGCTTCGGAAGTAACGGGGCTCTCCGATTGGTTACCGACTTGTTTCGAACGCGACGGTTCGACACGCGACTTTCTGTTCCTGCTCTCGACGTCATCCTGTACACAACTCGGACTGGAACTCTTCGCGCTGTCGCAAGGTGCAAGTCGCAGTCGCGGAGCATAATCTAGATTCCTACTGCCACCATGGACCAACCGATAGGGATGCTGCCCGCAGAGCAGTACCGGCAAGTGCTGCATGTCGCACCTCCTGCCAATGGAGACACCACAGACCCGCCAAGGCATATGAGCATAGCGTCTGCGACATCCTCACCTCTGTCTTCAGCGCCTCCGACACCCGGCCTACCTACACCTCGCCAACTCCCACACCCAGCGACTTCCCCTATGCCACAACATGCGAACTCGCCCAAGCAGCCCCTCTTACGCAGAACGTCAAGCGCAATGAGTCTCGGAGCACGATCGACGTCGTCGCCCAAGCTGGTGCGCAAAGGGTCCCGGCAGTCATTGGGCACACAAGCGGAGGAAGGCGAGAAGCGACCGACACCCAAGCGATCAATCTCCAACCTCATTGCGAACCTTAGGGAGGCGCAAGGGACGATGGAGTCGATCGAGGAGCCGGTACAGCTCACGGCAGCTCAGATCGCCATGGTTCACTTCGCGAGAGAGCTCGCAGCGCACGGCGAACCGAGTGCGACGGCGAAGACGGTGGTGATATTGCATGACGCCTGCTACGGACATCGGTACTCCAGGCTCAAGACAACCAAGTCTACGCTGTCGATGATTGTCGAGAGACCGGAGCGCATACACGCGAGCGTCTTGGGGGCTTCGGCTGCGTATGTCCGGCTAGGGGAACAACACGCTGGAGCGAGAAACGCGCCACATCCGGAAAGGAACCCAACTGCCGCGCCGCCGTTCAAGATCAGGCGGACGGCGCGTTCGATCGATATCACGAGCAGCTACGTGACTAACGTGCACGGCACGGCGTGGATGTCCGAACTTCGCGTGCTGTGCCATGCTGCCGGTGATAGACTCGCGGCGGGGACGAAGGAGCTGGGTCGGTCGTCAACGCCTACGGAGCCGGAGAAGCGCAAGCTGCACGAGGGCGATCTGTATCTCGCACCGGAATCGTTGGATGCATTCCAAGGCGCTTTAGGCGGCGTAGCAGACGCAGTCGATGCTGTTTTCGATACTCAGACTCCGACAAAGCGCGCATTCGTTGCAATTCGTCCGCCAGGCCACCACTGCTCAGCTGACTACCCGTCAGGCTTCTGCTGGCTCAACAACGTGCATGTCGGGATCGAATACGCCGCTCAGACCTACGGTCTCACTCACGCCGCAATCCTCGACTTCGACCTTCACCACGGAGATGGCAGTCAGGCAATCACGTGGGAGCGCAATAGTCGCAACAACCAGAAGCGGCTGAACGCCAAGCCTAATAGCAAGCTGAAGCTCAGCCCGGATATCGGCTACTATAGCTTGCACGATATCAACAGCTACCCGTGCGAGATGGGCGATGACGAGAAAGTGCAGGCGGCGAGTCTGTGCATCGAGAACGCGCATGGGCAGAGTATCTGGAATGTGCACTTGCAGCCCTGGAGAACTGAGGACGAGTTCTGGGAGCTGTATGAGAGCCGCTACAGAGTTCTGCTCAACAAAGCTCGAATGTTCTTGAGACATCATACCGCGCGCCTTAAAGCCGAGGGTAAGGTGCAACCAAGGGCCGCCATCTTCATCAGTGCCGGTTTCGATGCGAGCGAATGGGAAAGCGCCGGCATGCAGCGCCACAAAGTCAACGTCCCGACGGAGTTCTACGCTCGCTTTACGCAGGACGTGGTGCAGCTGGCGCAGGAAGAGGGCTCGGGGTGCGATGGTCGGGTCATCAGTGTGCTGGAGGGAGGCTATAGCGACCGAGCGCTGTGCAGTGGCGTGCTCAGTCATCTTTCTGGACTATGTGCGGCACCGGCTGATCTGGTGAAGAAGGAGAAGTCCGCCGAGCAAATGCCGCTCGACGCGCTGATGAAAACTCTGCGCATCAAAGGCACCTCCTCCCAGGCACAGCTGCATTACGACAAGTCCTGGTGGTCCGAAGCCAACCTCACCGCCCTCGAGCTGAAAGTCAATCCGCCTCCACCACCGCAAGGTAAGCGTGTACGCACTGGACCTCAACCCACGTACGCCACGCCCACGGAGTCCTTTGCCTACAAAGTCGTGGACCCAAATAAGTTCGCGCGCTCTATCTCCGGCACCATGCGTGACATGCCCTTCCCGCCTCGACCGCGCACTCCACCTATGCCTGAAGTCGATTGGGTCGTGGCGACGCAGGAGCTGTCGAAGTTGCTTATACCGATGGACCGGCAGACGCTGAGTTGTACGGCGGAAGAGCTAGGCGGTGTGAGGACGAAGAAGGAGAGGCAGAGCGCAATGCCTGTTCTTACTACCGCCGAGGATGCCGTCAAGCCTCGCCAACTGAGGGATAGGAAGGCTATCAAGCTTCCTGCTGCGTATGCTGAGAGTGCGCACAGTGACGAGGTGGAGAGTCTGAGAAGTGTGAGTCGGAGTAGCAACGGACATGGCGGGAACCGCAGGCAGACGATGCATGAGGTACCTTCTGCTGCTGTTACTGATGAGAATACGGTGCCACGGGATCCGTTCCAGCGGAGAGCTAGCAGGAGACTGAGTGCTGGGGGTGCGTTTGGGAGTCTGGAGGGAATGATGGATGCGGAAGCGCCGCCTGTGCCTGCTTTGCCCACTGCTCTCCCGCCGCTATCGACGACGAATGGCTATATGAAGCCACCGCCTGTTCAGGCGCCTGCGGCTAGCAACGGCATCCAGATGAAGAAGATGCGGGCGCCGGCCAGCAAGCCTCGTAAGGCACCGGCGGCGAACACAGCACCTAGCGTGCCAATCCCGCCCGCGTTCGCCAACGACACTTCCGCCACGACCGGCGTTGTACCTGTACCGTCTACCAATGACGTGCAACGGCCCACGGCACTGTCTCCGGCGCCTGATGTGGATAAGCTCACGTCCGGTCTCAAGAAGATCTCCCTAAAACTGGGCTCGCGTGAAGAGTCCGAGCGCAAGGCCAAAGAAAGGGAAGCAGCAGAGAGGCGAGCGAGGGCTTTGAAGGGTGCGGAGACGAGAAGAGTAAACGCTGCGGCTAAGAAGGCTGCAGGTGCGGGAAGCGATGGGAAGAGTGCGGATGGTGTCGCGCAGCAACCGGTTGCCAGGGTGGATGTGGCGCAGGTAGTGGATGCTGGGGCGGCGGTGAGACCTGCCATATTAAGCGTACCGAGAACGGAGACTGTGGAGGGGGAAGCGAACGGCGAGAGGGATACAGATACTGGGGCCGTGCCGAGCGCGGCCGAGGACACTGCGTTGGTGCCATCACCGCCGCAGCCGCCACATCAGGAGCCAAGTACGCGGACAGGGATTGCCGGACCGGATGTCACAGACGTGTCGACAACGAATGCCGAGCAGTCTCCTGGAGGCGACAGCTCTCCTTTTGCTGCTGGTCCTTCACCGCGGCTTCAGCAGCTTGAAGCACGGCAAAGACCCTCGCCTCCGGTCGCTAATGGGAACACTGCAACTTCGCCAGTCACCCAGTTCGCCGAAAAAAGTCCACCACCACCACCAGTCGTGCCAGATAGCGCCGTTCGCCAGCTCATCCAAGAGAACAACGTCGCTCACGGTGTAGCGCCTCAGCCGACCGGCGACACTTCCTCGCCCACACTTCCCTCGGCGCGACGACAGAGACCCAACCCCTTACCAACCTTCACCAGCACCGGCCCAATCCCTTTCGCCGCTTCGCCAGTACCAGCCTCGCCGTCTGTAAAAACAAAAGTAGACCACGCCGCTGCACCCCGCAGTCCTCCACCGCCTACCAGCCCACTCTGGCGCCAGGGTCTCAATGCCGGCATGCGCGGTAGTAAAGTCGATATGCGTAATATCAGCGGGCACGGGAATGGTGTTTCCCGCTCCATGCTCGGCGAGGCTTCGATGGATGATGACGAGATCACGCAGGGTCCGACGCCAGGGGTGGAAGAGCGGGATGTTTGGGAAGTGCCTGAAACGCCTACGCGGCCGGGGTTGGCGAAGTGAGACCGACTAAATTTGTGGGGAGTTTGTCGCCTGGGTCCCTGGGGCTGTGGAGGGAAATATAGACGTTCGACTGTTATTGCGGAGCGCGGCGTGGACCTTGAAGATTGACCCCGAAAGGCTCTAGGACGTTGGAATGCCGATTCACTTGGGAGCAGTTTGCAAGGTGCGATATGTGACACTGGTACCACAGGACCGTTGGTAATGAAAAGATCGATCTTGCGGCGTCTGGAGGCGGCACATGTTGGATCTTAACTAGCGAGATACCCCCCGGGCAAAACGCCAGAGTACTGTGGGTCAAACTCGGGCGCAGTGAGAGGCGTGCCTAGGTAGAAGAGTCGTCCGGTAGCTTAATGTAATACAACTGAGTGACTCAACCCGGCCTCATAAGCCGACATATCGTGCCACAGTGAGATGAATCCCACTAGGATCTAGTCTATCTGTGTCTGCTGTATGCTGTATGCATTGCCCATCGTGTCCTGTATCTAACAGTTCCTCCACTCCGATGCGTGCTACTCCGCCTTCTTCGACGCCTTCGTTCTCAATTTCCTGTAACCGCGCTGTCAGCATAATCCATCAAAACCATCGAGATATCGCCCGGACTTACATCAACAAGTACACGCAACCATAAGACGAGAGGGCGAACAGCGCCACAATACCCGCATCACGCCACCCAAAATAATACTCCCTCAAATTCAGCGAGTAAAGATAATCTGTCCCATTCCGGTACTGACACACGCGACACCCACTCGTCGCCTCCGGATTCACCAAATTAGTCCTACTCCCCATGCCCTGCAGATACCCCGCCAGGTACTCCGCGCACGTCTGCCCGGCGGGGGCATCGAAGACGGCGAACTCGCTCTCCTTGCACTGGACGTCGACGCCGTAGGTGGTGAAGGTGAGTAGACTGCCCATGAGGTAGTTGAAGGGGTCCACCCAGTACATCCAATACCGCCAGAAGACGCCGATCTCCTGATACGGCACCAGGACGCCGCAGAAGGAGACCAGGATGCTGATGACGAGGGGGTTGACGAGGGAGGCGAAGATGGCGTTGGGTGCGTAGGCGGCGACGGCTTGCCCGATACCGGTGTAGATGAGTTCGTAGAAGAGCATGACGAAGAGGACCGCGCCGGCTTTGTTGCTGTCGAGGGTGAAGCCGACGGTGTAGTAGAAGCAGAGGAAGTAGAGCACGGCGCAGACGATGAGGTACGGGATCTCGCTGACGATAAGGCCCGTGGTGAAGGCCGCCCAGTGGTACATCTTGCTCTTCTTCTCGCGGGCCTCGAAGATGTCGCGTTTTTCCAGGAAGAGGGGTTGGAGCTGCGCGATCACGCCCGGGGCGACGAAGATAAAGTTGAAGAGCGCGAAGAGGCGGAGTTGCAGGTCGGCGACGCTGTTGCCGATCATCCAGAAGGAGAAGCCGTTGAAGAGGGCGGAGAAGATGTGCAGCGCGAATTTGTTGTTGGTGTAGCTCGTATTGCGGTACATAGAGATGTTCATGCGCTGGCTCACGAGTTTGGTCTGCTCCCACAGGGAGGTGGCGAACTCGCGGCCGTCGTCGAGTGTGCCGGGAGGCTTCGATGCGGCCTCCGAGGTGAGACGATCCAGTTCCTGGACGGCGGCAGAGTGTTCGGGGCTCTCGAGCCATACTTGGTTCCAGTCTTTGCCCTGGCTCAGTGTGCCGCTCACGACGTCGATCATGTGCTCCGCTGGGTTGCTCTCCTTGGGACACGGAGCGCCATAGCGGCCAAAGTACTCTTTGATTGTCACAGCGTCCTTGCCGATGTCGCCGAAGTAGACCGTCTTTCCGCCTCGGGCGAGCAGCAAGAGGCTGTCAAACTGCGCGAAGAGGCTAGCAGATGGCTGATGGATCGTGACCAGCACAGCTTGCCCCACATCCGCAAGCTTCCTCAAGAAGCGCACGATATTGAACGCAGCCTGGCCGTCAAGTCCACTCGTAGGCTCGTCCAGGAAAATCAAGATGCTCGGTTTGGCGACCAACTCAACGCCGATGGTCAGCCTCTTCCTCTGCTCGACGGACAAGCCGGCAGTGGTGGTGCCAATCAGAGTATTCTCAATGTCATGCAGCTCGAGCAAAGAGATGATCGTATCCACATAAGCCAGCTTCTCAGCCTTGGGTATATCTCGTGCCTGGCGTAGCAGGGCCGAGAACTCGAGCGCTTCTCTCACCGTCGCCAAGGGCTCGTGCACATCGAGTTGCTCACAGTAGCCGGCGGAGCGCTGGAACGACACCGGCAACTGCCTGCCATCAACCAGAACGCTGCCTTTGATTGTACCGTCCGTCTTCCTCTGCGCGAGCACATCCAAGAGGGTTGTTTTCCCTGCTCCTGAGCTGCCCATCAGCGCACCCAGCATGCCCGGCTTGACCCAGCCTTGAACATTATCCAGCAGCACCCGGTCTCCGGAAGGCGTCTTGACGGTGTACGTGAGGTTCTTCCACGTGAACACCGATGTATTCTGGATCAGCTGGGTGCCCACATCACCTGCCTTCTCTCCGTCGTCCTTGGCCTTAGTCTTCTCACCCGGACCCGACGACGCTGGCACCTGTGCCTCTTCATCCTGCGTCAAGTGCAGCGTCTTCTTCGCCTTCTCCCGCGGAATGACCAGGAAGCCGGTGTTACCTGCCGCCTGATTCCATCGGGAGGTGAAGAAGATGGTCATACCAGCGAAGAGCACCCACCAAGCCCAGATAATGCCGAAGTTGCGCCACAGATGTGTGTGGCTGTACTCGAGGCCGCGCAGATACTGGTCACCAGTGAGAGAAGCCGCACCAACCGGAGCACCCGTGACACCGGTGCACGCTTGCAAGGTCGCGTCTGAGTAGCCAGGTCCGTTGGGAACGAGGTTGTTGTTGGCGCACGGGATGACGGCTCCGTGGAACTCGTTCGACAGCAGACTCTCGAAGCCGTAAGACAGAGGGTTGACCCAGTAAATCCAACCGAGCCAAGGGTGCATCTGCGGCCCCGGAATCATGTAGCCGATGTACATGATCACAGCGGTGATCAGCAGCCCGGACGCATTACTGGCGGCGTCGAACGTTTTGAACCCGGCTCCGACGGCTCGGAAAAGAGCCGTCATGCAGAAGGCAATGGACACGAGAAGGATCCAATAAGTGAAGAAGGCGGCCGCGGTCGCTTGCAGGCCGGTCAAGAAGTACAATGGCAGGGCGAAGACGGTGACCTGGAAGATCAAGATCGGGATATCGGCCGCTATCTGCGCAATGCAGAAAGCAGCGGGATGGTACAGCGCGAAGCCTCGGTGTTTCGCCAGGACCGGTCGCGCGGAGAAGGAGTCGGTCACCTCGCTCATAGCCATCAGCGCGTTGTACAGCAGCGAGAAGAAGAGGGCGCCGCCTTTGATGAACAGCCCAGAGGAGTTGGCAGGGGCAGAATAGAAGAGTGAGCCAAGGATGAGGGCCTGCGCAATGGTGGCGCCTTGCTTGATTGCGAAAGTGGCCTTGTCGCCCCACAGAAGCTGGTATTGCCGGATGACGGCCGCTCTGACTTGCGTGTAGAAGCTCACGGTGAGTGGAGACTTCTTCGGGAGAATCTTGTGCTTGTCCCATTGCACGGCCTCACGGAAATCGGCGGTGAGATCTTTCGCCAGCTGGGTATTGGGACAGTCGGATTCCTTCTGGTTCTGTGCATAAAGGTCGGAGTGATCGTAGGCGTCTTTGATACCGCTGTTCGTTCGGGGAAAGCGATCCTCATAGCCCGGCTGGATCTGTCTCTCCGTGGGAACGGTAACGCCGGTCAGGAAGTCTGAGACGTTAGCGCCATCGCCGCACAGAAAGCCGAGATCCTCCATAAAGGGCCGCGCTTGTTCCATAGGTCCGTAGTAAATCTGCTTGCCCTCGTCGAGTACCAGGACTTTATCGAACAGATCGTAGATGCCGTTGCCCGCTTGGTAGAGAGTGACGATTGAGGAGACACCCATGACGTCGGTCAGTGCTCGTATCGCTCTGGTATACTCCAGCGCCGTCGAAGCGTCCTGCATCGCGATAGTCAGCATGTATCTCGGACCTCAGCCCAGGGCTATGACTCACGAGACCACGAGTGGAGTTGTCCCAGCATACCACGCTCGCTCTAGTCGCAAGTGTCTCGATGATTGAGACTCGCTTCCGTTCGCCGCCGCTCACACCGCGCACGAACTCATTGCCAACCTTCGTATCGAAAGTGTGCTCGATTCCCATTGACTTGAGCAGAAAGTCACGGACGGCCTGTTGAAACTCCTTGTCGTTGTGGAACGATGACGGGAGATGGTAGGGAACCTTCATTCGACTCGCAAAGTCCATGGTCTGGCCGACGGTCAGTGTTGGGAAGAAGAGTTCCTCCTCTGTGTTCATGACGATCTGGCCGCGGTACTGCTTGGCTTCGTCGGCGGTCATGGACCCAAACTTGACGTCACCAGTCACTTCTGCGTAGCCGAGACGACGATTGGCGAGCATCTGGATATCGATACGTCAGCTCAAGACCTGTCTATTTGGTATGAGATGAAAGTACCTTTAGCAGGCTAGTGCAGCCTGCGCCGGGACGGCCGAGTACGAGGAGCATCTCACCAGGCTTCACGCAGCCATGGCTGTCTTCAATGATAGTTTTGAAAGGTGTTGGCTGTCGGCCTTCCTTGATCAGTCGTGGTATGTGGAACTGACTGAACGCATTCTCGTTAATGGCCGCATCCGATCCCACGCCCTTGACAGTAAGGTTCGTCCAGGTCACGCCGAGCATTTGCGGCTTTGTATGGTCTTTCTCCTCAAGTTCCTTGACACCCTTGATATCGGGCATCAACTTCCAATCATCCGCTTTGGAGATGGAGGTCTTTTCGGCATCGCTGTCGGAGTCATCTGGTGATTGTGTTCGATGCGAGATTGTTCGCGAGAGGGAACGGACAAGGTCTTCTCCAGTGCCTGAGCGGACAGCGGGCGCCCATCCTTGGGACCCTGTCGCCGCCATGGCCTTTCTTGCGTGCCTACCCGAAGAAGCGTTGCCCACCGACTGTCGCTGTTGTTCGCGTTTGCAAGGTAGGTTCGCAGAGACTGGAGAGAGGGAAGGTGATGAAGTAGAAAGTGGTGCAGGGTACATCGCGTCAGTAAGGAGTGCGAGAGAAAGCACGGGTATTAAACAAGACCGCAACACTCGCCGGGATATGGATATACAGCGTGCCGTACATGAAGAAGACGATCGGGACGCATCAAGATTTGGGTGGATCTCGAGTAGGAGGTAGCGTACGGCCGCTACCGGGATCGGCCGGTGGTAATGGAGCGGTCCAGAGTGTCCAGGCGGCGTCCGCTGACATATCTCGTACCAGCGATGGTGCAGACTCCATGTCTGCCAACTGGGTGGAAGGGACGAAGGTGGTGTGGTGCCTTGCGATCGATGCTCGAAGTCGATACGTCAGTGAGTACTAGTAGTGCACTGGTGAGCTTACAGGTTTGCCCGCCGCTGATGCAGAAGAGGTGGTAGTAGTAGCGTAAGACGGGGCGGCAGCAGACAGAGGAGCGAGAATGCCACACTCTCGCGGCCGGCCGCCAAGGATGTAAGATGCCACGCATTCGCACATGGCAGCCTGGCCTGGCATGCGTGTTGTTCCGTCGTCTCCTCATCGCGTGGTCAGTGCGATGATAATGAAGAGCGAGCGGTCGTGGACGCCGGCTTGGGGAAGATGTGAGGTTCCGAGCCAGCATGTCCCGATGATGCTCCGTCGGCGGTAGAGCTTCGGCTTGTGGGGTAACCCTGACCGGAGGGTTCGTCGGATGTCCGGCTGCACGACGAGCCGTGAAGCGTTCGTCCATACATGTATTCACGCGGGGTAAGTGCGCAGAAGGCTGGGGCATCCTCCGTGTAGAGCATACATCGAAGGACTGCCGAAACTGAGTCGCACTCCCTGCATCATATCTGGATGTCAAGAAGCGAAAAGGGAGAAAGCATGGTACTTTAGTGTCACATGATCAGTTATGGCTGCCTCAGGTGTCGTTGTCATGACAACGGTTTGTTTAGCGTCGTTTGCGCTTCCTCCCACCTCGACCTCGAAATTCACTTCTGGAGTGAAGAGAGCAGCCACGAGCCTCATTACGTTCGCCTTCGTCGTCGCGGGCTAGATCGGAGACACACATTCATTGAGAGCATTGCCCCAGATGGCAGATGTTCAGACGCTTGAGCAGCGCTTCGAGAGCATCACCGTCCAAGATGAGAACTACGACAGCAATGCGCGGGTCGTGCAGCACAAGGCGAAGGTGAGAGAGCAACACAGTGGCCATCCTTGATGCCTGCAGTACTGACGGTGTTGTTGTACAGGGCTCCCTCAGCACCGCCATCTCCCTCTCCAACCTCGGCGCCGCCGCTTCACAGAACCGCCTCAAACTCCCACTCCAGAAACTGCCCACCAACGCGGCAGGAGGAAAGATCGCCCAATCCGTCTCCACCAACACCACCATCACCAAAATCACCCTCCCCTCACAAGCCGCTCAACGCTCCAGCGCCGACTCCCGCCCCTCAGACCTCGACCCGCTCTCCCTCACCCAACAACCCCCCTTACCCAAAGCCAAGCAATTCCACCTAGGCATGTTCGAAATCGGCAAACCCCTCGGCAAAGGCAAATTCGGCCGCGTCTACCTCGCCCGCGAACGCAGCACCGGCTTCGTCTGCGCCCTCAAAGTCCTGCACAAAACCGAGCTCCAGCAAGGCAAAGTCGAGAAGCAGGTCCGGCGCGAGATCGAGATCCAGTCCAACCTCGCCCACCCCAACATCCTTCGACTCTACGGCCACTTCCACGACAGCAAGCGCATCTTCCTCATCCTCGAGTTCGCGGGCAAGGGCGAGCTCTACAAGCACCTGCGCAAGGCCCAGAAATTCCCCGAGTGGCAGGCCGCGCAGTACGTCGCCCAGATGGCCTCCGCGCTCAAGTACCTGCACAAGAAGCACGTCATGCACCGCGACATCAAGCCCGAGAACATCCTCGTGGGCTTGCACGGGGAGATCAAGATTCCCGACTTCGGGTGGAGCGTGCACGCGCCGAATAACCGGCGGAATACCATGTGTGGCACGCTGGACTACCTGCCGCCGGAGATGATCAAGCCCAATCGGGAGGAGAACTGGTATAGCGAGAAAGTCGACCTGTGGTCCCTCGGCGTCCTCACGTACGAGTTTTTGGTCGGGGAAGCGCCGTTTGAAGACACGCCGGTCATGACCCAACGGCGGATCGCGAGGGGCGAGATGAGCGTGCCGAGTTTCGTTTCGGCGGAGGCGAGGGATCTGATCAAAAGGTTATTGGTGCTGGATCCGGAGAAGAGGATTCCGCTGGAGGAGGTGGAGAAGCATCCGTGGATCCTGAAGCACTGCGTGAAAGGGGAGCGGGCGTTTCAGAGGGCGAGTGGGGAGGGGAAGAAAGTGAGAGGGGATGGGGTGCAATGATGAGTTGGATGTGGGTTGGTGATGTGTGATGACTTTTCGGATATCTTCCTTCGCGCTTTCTCTGCGATCAACGGGTACTGGGAATGGGAACAGGATGGGCGGAGTTGGTTAGCTTTTCGACCGAACGAGCGTTCTTGCTACACCTTCGCCACTACATGATTAGTGAGAGGTTTTGAAGCGATGTGACTGAGACATGTATTGGACTTCGCACGATACGCACGCAAGCGAACCCTCACATACATACAAATACATCCGCCGTTTCGCTACCTGCCCACGTTGCGCCAACGCCGAAACATCCGATTCTCATGACCTTCGTGAACTTCTTGATGGACCCTGCGTCATCTTCTGGCACTCCCTGAAGCGCAACGCGAAGTAGTCCGTAGTCTGCGGGCTTCGAGCGTCCCAATCTACTTACCCCCATAAGCCTTGTCAATATCGGACTTGTACTTCTCCACCAAGCCCTTGCGATTGAGCTTCTGCGCGGACGTCACGAGACCCTGTCACGTGAGTCAGCTTTCTCCACGACTTCAAGGTATCAATATGAGAGACGTAAGGCCAGATCCAGACTTACATTTTGCGGGGTCCACTCCTCATCGCTCAACACAACCCCCTCGATCATCTCGATACCCGTCAAGCCGCCGTTCTTACCAGCAGCCTGCATCTCCTTCAGCACCGCCGCATTCACATCATCTTTGTGACAGAGATCCTCCAACCCGTGCCCCTGGATACTGTTCTTCTCCGCCAGACTCTTCAGCGCGGCTTCGACGGGGACCACAATGGCGACGGGCTTGTTCTTGCTCTGGTCCGCGAAGACGCAGATATTGCCCACCAGCGGACAAGAACGGTACACGCTCTCCAGCTTCTCGAGCGCAATGTATTCGCCGTGCGCCATCTTGACCAGGTTCTTCTTGCGGTCGATAATGCGCAGTTGCCCCGCTTGATCGAATTCGCCGATATCGCCAGTCCTGAACCAGCCGTCGTCGGTGAAAGACTCCTTCGTCTCCTTCTCCAAGTCCAGGTAGCCCTTCACAACACTCGCGCCACGGATCCAGATCTCACCCTGCGGCGGCGAGTTCGTGCTGAAGTACCCGGCGTCGGCGAAATCCACGAGCTTCACTTCGACGGAGCCCGGGATCTCTCCCAACGCGGTATCCGTCCAAGCCAGCGGGTCCATCAGCGCGCCCATGGCCGCCGTCTCCGTGAGGCCGTACCCGGAAATCATGGGCGCGATGGTCATGGAGATGAAACGCTGCGTCTCCTTCGCGATGGGCCCGCCACCGTTCATACATATGCGGAGCTTGCCGCCCGTAGCCTCCTGGATCTTCTTAAAGACGACGCTGTCCAAGACACTCGTTCCCAGGCCAGAGAGCGGCATGTATGCCGAGTTGGACATTAGGAAGTTCTTGGCGTTGAAAGCGCCCCAGAACATGTTACGCTGGATGACGCTCAGTTTGCCGACTTTGGCCATGATACCTTTCTTGACTGTCTCCCAGACGGCCGGCACGCCGACGAGGATGGTGGGTTTGAACTCCGCGATGTCACCACGGCAGTTGCGGACACTGGCGTCGGAGATGGTGCGCGGGTTGCCGTAACCCATGGTGCCTCCCCAGTAGATAGTTGCGGACTCGAAGACGAACTCGAGGATGTGGGCTAGGGGCAGGTATGTGAGGAGGCCGTCGCCAGGGCCGAGGTAAGGTCCCACGATCACGTCCACGCCCGCAATGGCCGCGAGGACGTTCTTGTGAGTGAGCATCACACCCTTGGGTGAGCCAGTGCTGCCTGATGTGTACATGATGCAGCAGAGGTCGTCCGGCGACGGCGGGGTGGGCTCGACCATGTTCTCCTCGCCCAGCTTGAGCAGCTCGCTGAAGCTGCGGACGGTCAGGTACGGGTGCGCGTCCTTCAACTTCTTGATGTCGGCCTGCACCTTCTCCGGCTCCGCTTTGCTCGTCGGTGCGTCGTCATCGTTGTAGATAACGTGCTGAATGTCCTTCGCTTCCTTCAGCGGGTTGATGAGCTTGGTGATGAGATGAGGGTCAAGGAAGATTACTTTCGCATGCGTCTGCTGCAGCGAGTGCTTCAGGCCCTCCTCGCCTAGTGTATCGTAGGCAGTAACGATAGGCATGCTCTGACTCCCAGCACCATGCGCGGTAGCCAGCCAATAGGGATGCGTCGCCGCGAACAAATGCACACGGTCCAGCGCCTGCATGCCCAGCGCTCTGAACCCGCAGCCAACCTTGAGCGCCATCTGCTCGTACTCGATGAAGGACATGTACTCGTACCCTGACAGCTCGAAGTACGTCCACTTCTTGTCCTGCTCCTGCTCCTTGCCGTCCACCATCTTCTTCACCTTCTTCACCTCCTCGTGCATCTTGATCAGTCGCCGCTTCCCCAGCGCTTTGGCATTGCCGAACTTGGCGCTGGAGCGCTTGAGGATGTCGAAGATGGTCTTGGTCTCCGGGTCGGGCGTGACTTTCAGCTCGTCCTTGGTGCGAACGTTCCGTCGCGGTATCGTTTCGCCATCGACCTTCTTCGCGCCAGGCACTTCGACGGTATACGGTGGCCGCTTGTACAGCTTGGGCTGCGGGACCATGTTCTTCAGGTCCTTGCTGTTCATGATGCCGCCCATGTTGCTGGCTTCGTACTGTTGGTTGGAGGTGTTGGGCGCGATGAGGTTGAAATATTGCAGTAAGGCGTCGAGGGAATGGGCCGACGACATGTGTATGTGTCCAGTGTCTGATTACTCGCAACGGCCGGACTGGCGGTGGCACGGCGAGTTCACTGGGTGAGGTGGTAGCGTGGCAGCCTGCATGATCGTGGACGCCGACGTCACACGAGTGGCTTGTGATCTGACTTCGGCTCTTGCCGGCAAACGAAGTGCCAACGAACTTCACACAGGAAGCGAAAGTGAACGCACAGAGCACATCAGGATCGAGCTTACATGTTGGGTCCAAGGAGAGTACATTCTTGCTGTCTGCTCTACTTGTCCAATAAACAGGCTATATATGTCCTTTGGCAAAGACCGGCCAGAATCGTACTGGGGTCCGACTGCTGATGCTCGAAGAGAGTGAAGAAGCTGAATCATCACAACCCGGGCCCATACTTTACAACCCAAAGAGCTCTGTAAGACTGCAGCAAGCTCCGCATCCCCTCTTGTGAATACTGGGTTCATTCGATGTAGCACAGGCCACTACGGGCGACATCTGCTGCGTTTTGAGCATTGGTGCAAGGGGTTACCATGCAGTCGGTGCAGGTATTCGCGGCGTCTCCGTTGGCGCCTGGTCCCGTATACTGGTCTGGTCGCACTTGCAGAGATTTGGGAATTCCCAGCAGTGGTTGCGACGATCACTCGCAATCTTATGAATGTGTCCTTCAACGTAAGACGCCAACATGCAAAGCAAAACCTCTTCCCTCTTTCAAACCCTTGGTGAACAGATCGCTCGGGACACGCCACACCCGGAACGAACGCATGAACGTTTCCAACCACTGCTCGAAGACGTCGGATTGCCTTAGTTGCTGGGCTACTAAGCATACCGTGGGCGGACGATCATCCGTCGCATCGCCGTTAGTGCGACTCCGGAGACTGCAGATGTCTGCGCAGGCCTGCACGAACGGGCCTATCAGAGCGTAATTGTACACGCAGTCGCAACCCAGGACAAGGTCGACACCAGTTCCGAGACCATGTGAATCGAGGTGTCGAGTGATGTCGTCCTC
The DNA here is from genome assembly GCA_005059865.1 of Friedmanniomyces simplex. Classification (NCBI taxonomy): domain Eukaryota; kingdom Fungi; phylum Ascomycota; class Dothideomycetes; order Mycosphaerellales; family Teratosphaeriaceae; genus Friedmanniomyces; species Friedmanniomyces simplex. The sequence goes on from NAJQ01000045.1 coordinate 23,245, forward strand.
TTCCCAGTCGAGAGCAAGAGTCGTAATGGCAGGGTTACTTCCAATCTCTTTGCTTGCCTTTCCACGATCGTGAGACGACGCTTTCGCTGAAGGATGTCTGGAATTCGAGTCGAGATTCGCCCGCAGCAGCTTAAGAAGGTGTTGCTGATCTGTAGCGACTACACTCCGGACCTGGAGAGCCAGCATACTTGCGATGATACCAGATATGCCCGCGCCGAGCTCAAGGACAGTACTGTTGCCACTGAGGACACCATGCGTGAAGAGTACATTCTTCGAAGAGGTTAGCCACTCCGCCAGCTTCACTGAAGTCTGCCAGACGGCCGCGCCGGTGGTACCGTGCTTCTGCTTCGACTGCAAGAGGCCTGGGGACTGCGTGATGGTGAAGTCTCTGCCTGCGATTGACAGCTCGAGGGTAGTGGCTACGGGGTCGACCATGCCAAGATTGGGGAGGGCGGCGGCTTGGGTGAAGAGGTCGAATGTTTCTGGCGTTCATCACTCAGCTTGTGGCTCGCTGTGCAGCATTTATCTGGTGCTGACCTTCGTACGCGTCTCCAATCTCTTCTCCCAACACCGCCAGGAACGCCTCCATCGCGCGGGTCTGCCTCGCTCACCTGTAACCGGTCGAGAGGGCCATAGAACAACGGGCCACCGCAATATTACCCATACCTGCTTCCCAACGTCGTGCTACCGCAGGGCTGTGTTGCACGGAACACCAATAGCGTGCTTGTGAGCCAAGAGCGTGGTCTATTGAAATACCTTACTCGGCAACGAGGCGAGGATCTGTACCGCTCGGGCCGATGATAAGGCGCGATAAGAAATAAGGTACATATGAGTTCCAAAAAGTTGACGACCATCACTCAAAAGGAGAATAACGAATTCGAAATGGCCACAGACTCCCTTCCGTCCTGGAAAAGCTCCCTCATAGAGCTCGCCCTGCAGTCCAACATCCTCACCTTCGGCTCCTACAAGCTCAAGTCCAACCGCATCTCCCCCTACTTCGTCAACTGCGGCCTCTTCTGCCGTGCCAAGCTCATCCGTGCCATCAGCGAAGCATACGCGCGCGAGCTGAACAGCTTTGCTCAGGAACACAAGGAATGGGACTTTGACGTCTTGTTTGGCCCGGCGTACAAGGGGATCCCGCTGTGTGCGACCACCGCAGAAAAGCTGGCGAGCTTAGACGAGCAGAGATGGGGCGATGTCGCATATAGCTTCAATCGCAAAGAGGTCAAGGACCATGGAGAAGGTGGGTTGATGGTCGGCGAGAGCTTGAAGGGAAAGAAGGTAGTCATCATTGACGATGTCATGACGGCGGGGACCGCGATTCGGGAGGCTATATCCATCATCGATAGCCAAGGCGGGAAACTGGTGGGGATCATTGTGGCGGTGGATAGGCAGGAGAAGCTACCTAGTCAGAGTGAGAAGGATGGCAAGGGCGATGATGGGAGTCTGAGGGGCAGTACGATTGGTGAGGTGAGGCGAGAGTACGGTGTCCCGGTCATGGCAGTGCTCACGTTGGGTGATCTGATTGCGGGCATGAAGAAGTTGGGCAGGGAGGCGGAGATGAAGCAGATGGAGGCGTACTACGAGCAGTACAAGCCGACGGACTAAGCGGTCAAGATACGCCAAGATCGAACCCACGTATGAAGGAAGGCCCCAAGATGGCACCGCGGCAGCGGAAACGCGTGCATTGCCATGGGCCGTGGGCAGTCCACTCTGGCTCAGTAAGCGAACAAGCGCAGCACAGAATCGCCCGAGGATGAGCAAGAACAAGGTACCAAAGGCAACAAAGGCCGCTGGGTTTGTGCATCGTGCATTGAGGGCCGATTTACACCTGGAAGCTGAGGTTCCGGGTCAGATGGTATGGAGATATACCGTCCCGACGAGTGGTGTATTGTTCGATCGTATCCTAGGGACAGCGCTGGTAGTGAGCGAATAGCATGCTGGGTGCGCCGAGATCATTAGACAACACGTCAAATGCCAAGGCAAGCATCCAATTGCTTCGATCATGTATTCACCTACGTCCAAGCTTTGAACACGTGTTTCGGAAAGCTGAGTTCCTCAATTGCATGTTGAAGCCTTATTCGTTTACAACGTCGGCGCTGTCATCAGTTCATCACCTCGGCAGTAAGTCGGAAGGACCCGTTTCTCAAAATGCCTTCGCCGCCGCACGGGCAGGAGGACCAGAAAACCCCGACCGTCACGATACAGGATGCGCACAGCAAGTTCGAGGAGTAGTACGTCAAGGTTCGTAGCCAGTCTGGTGACCCATGTAATGCTGAATCGTTCCCGCTGACGACATACCGCAGGCTTGCGCCAGAGACAGCTCGAGCGCAGTGGCAGCTGTTCGGCATCCATTCAGCAACACCGGGGACGTCTCGGAGACTCTCCTCAGCTTCTTGGAAGTACCTCAGCTTGCACCCTACTACAAGCTGGAGACAAACTTTGCTCTCAGCCAGCTCGACGAGCAGGGCGAAACGTTTGAGAACATGTCTGCTTGCCGTCAGTACCTTCGACGAGCCGAGGGTTCGCCCAAGGAGTGTAGGTGGTATACAAAGGGGACCTCAAGATCCTAGATTAGGCGGAGCAACTAATTAAGAACGAGCGAGCTGGGTTCCGCAAGCGCCTTTGTTGAGCGGAGCGAAGGAGAAGCAAGTGTGGCAGTAATACGGAGAGGCTGAAGGAGAACCATTAGTGAGGTGAATGTGCCTGAAGCGGTACTGTGTGCCGAGAAGGTCCTGCGTATGGTGCTTGTTAGTAGACCATGGTTGTCAGGGCGAGCAGTACAAATTTGACAAACGTGCCTGCCCGATCCGGTGTAGTCACTTGCGGCTCGTCTTCTGCTCGCTTACCATCTCGCGTATATAGCGTCATCCATGAACGTACTGTACGGGCATGCCGCGAACTTCTGCACGGTAGTTTTACTGCCTCCTCGCACGTGGGTGCAGAGTAGTACTACTATGCGTACCTGTTCCTCCGTCCACATCCCGTGCCTTCCACTGCACCGTACACCCTCACCCACAACTGCCCTCCACATCCTCGCTGCAGCCTGTGCACGCGCTGTGCTGACCAAGGTGGAGGAGGGGTCCCGGAGAGGAGCAAGCCACCATCTCATCTTACCGTTGCCTCCCCCGTCATCCTCTCCCGACCGACCGCGGTCTCTACCCCACGCTTCCGCCAAAAAGCTTCCAGGCCCTTCCGTCGACCTTTGCGGGGCTGAAGATTCACCGTGGATTGCCGGCCGATGACTCCGATGCATGTGGCCTTCCAGAATGAATGAACGATGCCGGGGCCGACATCCGGGGTGCACTTAGGTAATAAATACCGGGCACATTTGCATGTGAAAGGCGGGCAGGTTCGCTATCTCATTGGCCCACAGTCATGAGAGCAGCTGTCTCAGCGAGAAGGGAGCGGTGATGCCATCCATACGCCAGCACCGAGATTCCCGTCACTACTCGCAAAGGACCGGTGCAGAAGTCGGGAAACGTTGAGGAAGATGACGAGAGGCGTGCATGTGGTTGAGCTTGGTATCTTGATGCATGCCGGAGTGATTGGCCGGACGTCGCTGCGGCTGAAGGTGCGATAAGCGTGCGCACGCCGGAAGTCAAGGGAGGAAATTTTGAAAGTTGGAAGTTGGGGAAGGAAAGTTGCGTGGCATCTGGCTTGTGGGGTGCAGCATGGGGAAGATGAAAGATGGGAAGAGGTACGGAGGTACGTACATGACTCCGTAGGTACTTAGGTAAACTCTCTTGCATTTGCGAGCCTCGAAAGGGCAAGCCGGGGATGGCCTCATCGTGGTAGGAGACGAGAGTTGAGGCAGCGTTGATGGGATGGAAGCCGTATATTGCACGTAGATGTGAAGGTCAGAGACATTACCGCAATAGGGATGCCGTACGGCTTTCGTAAGAACGTTGGCGCAAACATCGTAACGCCGGATCCAGCGGGGGTGGGAAGGTTGCAGGTAGACTCCATACGCTTTGCGGGGAGCATGTGGAGACCATAGATCACTCGAAGATCGTTATTACATGTCTTGGTCGCCGGGAAGGCGTTGCGGTACTTGATGAGAGCCACGGAAGATGGGGACCGAGTATGAGGCGTAGTAGAGTGTAGTCGAAGAATGATGCTGAGTACCGCTACGTGAACCGCGCGCGCACCCTGGGGCGCGTGTGCTATGGAGCAGAGATACTTAAGGAAACAACGCGTCAAAGCAACAAAGCGGAAAGAAGCCAGTCGCGGCGGACTGCTGGTATCATCGCCATCCTCAGCCACGAGAAGCAAGCGCCGTCCGTTGCCGCCTGTCTTGCGACCGCTGAGCGCCTCTCCCCCGTAGCCACCGTTCGCCTTTCCAATCTATCGCTTAGAACTTCCTTCCAACCCCGGAATAAAAGTTAGCCATGATTAAGTGACGCGAAAGCATCAGAGCCGTAAGATGAGTTGCCCCTCTATGTCCTCCGCACGCGTACGTTGCGTCGCCCTGCCGTTACTGCGTTGCCATTCCTCCCTGTGATTCACAAGCGGTCTTGAAGGTCGTTGCCAGCCTCGCTGACCCTGCTACTGCTCTGCCCACTGCTCATGCCGCTGCCCGGGTCTTTGAGCTCGTTGATCTTCGCCATGTTGTTGTCCTTGTGCGGCACCATGGGAACCGGTAGCTTCCTCTGCGCGCCATCGCCAGCTTCCATGATCTCGCTAATCCGCAGACCACTGTGCTGGAGCGGGACGTACGGCTGCTGACCATCAGCTGAGGGCTCGACCGGAGCGAGAGCGGGTGGCGGCTGATTGTGCAGAGACAGATCATGCAGGGTGGGAAGCTGCACACCGTTATGGAAGTACTGTGGGCGCAGGCGTGGCGAGTGCGAGGGTGTCGCGAGCGGCGTGTGGTCGGGAGTGGGCGATATTGACTCGTTCGGGAATTCCGGGGACGGCGGAGCGGTCGACTGGGGCGTGCCTGGACGCGAGCGCTTCGAGCTGCGGCGCCCATAGTGGTCCTCCTCTTCCTGAGAGTGTGATCTTGACATTGGCTGAGAGGTCGGATTGGAAGAGTAGTGGTAAGAGGACAAAGACGGCATCCGGCCGGTGCCGTAAGGGTGGGCGTGGTAAGGAGTCGAGTATCTGCCGCTTGGGAGGGACAGGTGCTGGTTCGGTATCTGCGAGTTGTTCTCGCGCTCGACTTGTGACGCAGCCGTAGCCAAGAGGTTTATGTCCATTGGCCGGTGGAATTGGCCGGCTGCCGGACTTATGTCGCCACTCGCGTTGCGCGTAATGTAAGATCCGGGGTTGCTCGAGTAGGTTGCGAACGAGTGAGGCGGCGAGACGTTCGGAGACGTCAGATTCGACCCAGGCGCGGATTGCGTGTTCTGGGGTGGCGGCGGCGGCATCATGGCAGGCATCTGGTTAAGTTGGCCCATCTGCCCTGCCTGGCCCATATGACTCATCTGACCCATCTGATTCGGCAGCGACTGGTTGTGCTGGCCGATGTGGTTGTTCTGGTTGTTCTGGTTCATCTGATGCATCTGATTCATCTGCCCCATTTGGTTCATCTGGTTCATCTGGCTCATTTGACTGTACTGCGAGAGCTGATTGAGCTGCTGCATAGTCGCGTTGTCGTACACACCGTTCTGCATGCCGTTCTGGATCGCAACGGCCGCCGCTGCTGCAGCCGCGACATGTTGTTTGTTGCCTCTGCGCGAGTTCGGGTTGCTGTGTATCCGTGAGTGCCGCGTTAGTTCGTCTGACCGACTGAAGCGCTTGGTGCAGCCTGGGAACTGGCACCGGTGAGGCTTTTCACCGGTATGTGTGCGAATGTGCCGGGTTTGGTGCTCGAGGCGGTGGAAGGCTTTGTCGCATAGTGGACACTTGTACGGGCGCGGCAGATCCGGGCGGTTCTCGTCGTTCATGTTCATTCCCATCGGCGACATACCGACCGCGGACGCGGCCATAGAATTGGGCGGAGAGTGGGGCGCGTGCGTCGCGTAACCGAGCACTGGCGACTGTGACGTCGTCGGGGTGGTCGCGCCGGTTTGCTGTTGGTGTTGCTGAACCTGAGTGTTTCGCTCGGGGTTCAGCAGCTGTGAAAGCATGTGAAAGGAGCAGCCTGGAGTGGCTGACCGCTGCTAGAGTTGGGGTGCCGGAGAGGGGATGCTGTGTAACGCGGAGTTGATCCGGGGATGCTGAGGTACAGTATCATGCAAACCGCGAGGGCATGCGGAGCAAGTCGCGCGGCGGCTCTTTTCTTGAGCAGATCGAACGGAGAGATGGATACGGCGGGAAGAAAAGGGACATGTACTTCGGCGGGCTCCACTGTGGGGGATGACGCTTCAGCAGCAGCCGGGCTAGCGCACATGCGCCTGCACACCCCAGCTGAGCCGAAAGATTGGGGCTTTGATAGGCAAAGAGCGGGTCGTCTGGTTCCTGCGTCGGCGTGGTGGTGGTTTTTCTCCTCTTGTCCTGTCCTGTCCGGGTGACCTTTGGGTGGCCGTTTGCGCAAAGTGCGTGATGTCGTGTTGGGCGTGTTGCGTCTTTGCCCGGATGACCCCACGTTGAAGGCAAATCGATACCCGGACGCGGAAATTGCCGACCGTGTGGGTGTTGAAATGTTCCGAGCTGGTCACACCGGTAAGAGTTTTGCGGACAGGCTGGCTCGAATGTGCGTGTGCAGGGCCGGCGACTGGGCCAAATATATATCGCTCGTCACCACTTACATGGAAGTGTTGAGGCGAAGAAGACGGCTGTTAGCGTCACACTCGAGCGGGAAGGTTTTCTGAACCGAAGAAGGACCAGCAAAGATTTCTGCAAGACCGAAGGTTTCGATCGTCACCGCTTGCCGTGCACGTCGGGTCGCAAAGGAACGCTGGGAGGAGGACAGATGGGGAGTATTATTATCAACACCGTCAAAAGGGGCAGCTGAACGCCTGTTGAACCAAGCGGTAGATAAGACCGGTGCGTGTCTGAGATGGGGATGACGTTGTGCACACACAATTCCCTCCGCCACGTTCTACGCCCAACGGGATGGAAGATCTGGGAAAGCGATTGCTTGTTTTGACGCGGGTGCATCTAGTACAGAGCGTACAGAGCGCTATATGTAGTTTCACGTCTACCATACGTGTACTTGCTGCGATGCGCTGTCAAGCTGCAAGCTTTGCTTTCGTTGGGCAGGCAGCGGGCCTCGAGAAGAACGCTCACACCAATCCGGCTTGCAATCACCACCGTCGGGATTGCACGCAGTCCGCGCGGCGTGTCCTCCGAGTGCATCCCGCACGCCATCTCAGGGACGTAGTGCCGGTTTTCTACTACAGGAGTGACGTGGGCTGGTCTGACCAGTTGTTCTCAGTATGTGATACCGAACGCAATCCATCGAACGCTGCAATTGACGGTAACTCGTTCCTCGGGGACAGGACGACACGTCCACCATTACATTCATTACGAGCATAACCCACTCGTAACAATCCGAAAACCGTGGAGTGTCGACTCCCCCCCCACGACTTTCCGACCTCGTGGGAGATCTCGAGCCCTGTATAGGCTAATGTAACGGGGGCTGCTTTTGCGAAGACTCATCAACCGCCGATGCCCATCGCGAGCATACGAATTAGTAGGCTGTCAATCCTTCACCAGTCTAGAGGTGCAGCCAGTCATCGGGCCACGTACAAGAAGTTCGCTCAGGCCGTGAGGTCACCAGAGTCGTCCGGCCGAAGAAAAGCTCGACTATTCGGTCCCGTGAGCCGCTCCACAAACCCGGGCGATCTGTGGAGCTGGCTCCGGGTCGCTGAGTCAGGCGGTTGCAAACACTCCACGCAACGAGGCTGCTGGCTGTGATTGAGACTGCCGGATCACGCTGGTCGAAATCAAAGCACTTTGAAAGTCGGCAAGGAGTGCTTCTTGGAGGAAATACTCGGCCTTCACAAACTCCTTCGATCCCAGAGGTTATGGTATTTGAGTAGATGACCTCGGAATGATGTCGCCATTCTTCCGTTCTTGCCCGCGCTTGTGGAGTGCACCCCTGCCCAACGACAGCGAGACCTTGAAGACCTTGCGGATGTTAACTCTTGAAAGGCTTTGCGGGCACATATAATCCTGCGCATTATTGATGATGGCTTCAACTTCTCCAACCACGGTTCACGGTAGTTGTGTCAGAGGTAGCAAGGTCGTGTAAAGTCTTCTCTTCAATTGAAATTGCGTCCCTGACCTCCGCCCGCTGTCACATGCCACCACCGACGGAACCCTTTCTCCACACGGCAGATCGAGCCCAGCGCACGTGGGAGCCGCCTCGCCGAGCATCCGTTCCATCTCCGCAATGCTACCGCACCACAACAATACGAGGAACGAACTCGCTTCCACGAGAGCAAGGACGACAGCCGAGTTGATTACCGCGATCGTCATCAACGTACTTTTCGAAATACCGACCGACGCTTTGCTAAGGTAAACGTAATCCACAAAGCCATCAAATCCACGCTATTACACTAGCAACGTCCATCAGCAAATGCGTGCAGATCCGCTTCCCGAAATCGAGCGATATAGCGAGAAAGTCGCCCAGCATCGTCCGGTCTCAAGCCACAACTTGTCTCGTACCCATGCGCTATACCGAACACCAGGCCAAACGCATCGATGGCAGACAAACCTCACAGTCCGCCGTTGCCCATTCATCTCGTCCTCTTCGCCTTATTCGGCGTCCCCTGCAACACTAGCGCACCGCTCGCCTTCATCTCTCCTAACGCGTCCTCGGTGACCTTGCGTTTCTTGCTCACAGCACCGTGCCGTCTCTCGATCTCGTCTTCGAACATGTGTGCCGCCTTGCGCTTTTCTTGGCGCGCATCCTTTAGCTTGCTCAAGGTTTCGCCGAAGCGGCCCAGAAACCACTCGCCAGCCTCTTCCCACTGGTTGATGTCCAGCGTGCTGAAGAAGCGAGCCTGGTCGTGAGCTGCCATTGCGGAGACAGTGTGCATCTCGTCTTCTAGCACGCGGCCGGATAGGGCGAAGTCATCGTTTGCAGGATTGCGATCAAACTCGGCTGCCTTGAGATCCCCATAGCTCATGCCGTACAGGTCTGGAATATCAAAGTCAAGTTGCAGCTCTGGTTCATGTGGCTGCTCGTGCTGGGCCTGCACGCCGCCCGGTGGCTCCTTTTGGGCCTTGCGCTGAGTTTCGACATGCTGCCTATGCTGTTGGACTTGCTCGATGGCAGGCTGCTCGGTCGGGTTGACTGGTCGGCTCTCGCGGCTTGACTTCGTCTTCTCACGCTGCGGGTCGGGTGCGGCCGCTTTTGGGTCACGGGCCATTGCTGGGCCAGTCGGAGTCTGCTGTTGCGGACGGCGCTCACGGCCATGATCAGCGAAACCGACTTGGGCGGTGTCGGTCGATGCCGGTTGACGAGAGCCGGGCTGATACATCATCGCGGGTGCGTGTTGCAAAGCTTTGGGCATCGTATATTTAGGGCCTGGTAGAGAGAACGGGGAGGCACCGTTGATCTGCTGGACGACCGGCGGCTGTACGCTCGGACGACTCTCGTAGTGACCACGTTGCTGGTCGGTGTGTTTTGTTGGCTGCTGCGCCCGAGATAGACGGCGTTGCGACTGGTTTTGACCATGGCCGACGTGCGCTCCGGAGTGCTGGCCAGTTCTGTTCACAAGCACGATCGCGGGGCGCGGCATGGCATGAGCCTCGGCGTGGGAGCGTTTTCTCTCTGCCACGTCCGATACTGAGGGAATGCCGTCGGTGGTGCTGGGGTATGAGTCGCCCTTCATGTAGGGTAACCCACTTCCATCTGGCCTCTGGTCTCGGGCACGGCCGACCGGTTGCTGCTGAAGCTCTTGCTTCTTCTGGCTCGGATGGTCCTGCAGTGGGTCGGCGGGCAATTCGTAGTTATCATCGTCGTCGCCGCCATCGTCGTTGTCACGCTCCGTCACGTACTCCTCGTCGGAAGCCAGGGAGTTGCCTGCATCGCTCCGAGGGCGTTCTGCATGATGCATAGCAGTACTCACTGGACCCTCCGCTGCGTGAGTACCCGGTACACTGGCAGTCGTGGAAGTGTCGTCAATGCTACCTGCATCAGTGTCGTAGAATGCTTTTTGATCGCCAGACGCTCGTTGTCCGCGCTGAGACATTTGCTCGGGGACGCCAGCAGTTGCGGTAAGGTTCTGCGGGCTCCTGGCGCGAGCCATGTTGCTGTTCGGGAGAGTTACTGGCACTTTGATATCATCGAAGTCTGTACCGCCACCCGGCGTGTGCTTGGCGTGCGCGCCATCAGGCATCACGTTGCGGCCGCGTACATACTCATGCACGTTCTTGGGCGGCATGTTGAGCCGCTCCGGCTGCTTGAGAAGCTGTTGAAGCCACGCCAAGGTGTCAGTAGGAAATGCAGGTGGTGGTGAGGCGTTGTGACGAGGAGACGTCGGAGGTTGTAACGCGGCCTGACGTGACGTGAAGCGAAGTCGGGAAGTGAAGTGAAGTCAATCGTAGACGTGAAGTGGGTCGGGAAGGCGCCTTCCAGACACGACGTCACGCGATCCCCGACCGCGGCATTAGGTCGGCGTAGTTGCATGCAATGTCTGTCGCTCTCCAACGGGCAATACACCGTAGAAATGAGTATTACGAGCCATCACGATGGATAGTGAGAGTACACCCCGAGGTGTGTTCGTGCTTCCCAATGAGGTATGTATTGTAGGAGACCCTGTCAAGCTTGCATTCACTCACAGCCATCTAGATCCTCCTCACCATCCTCTCACTCTTCCCAACTCGATCACTCGTGCCCATAGCGCCGACATGCCGGCATATCCACTCCCTCGTCCAACGTATCCTTCACCAACGGCTTCAGATCGCCGCGGGCCTTGCCGGACACACGCTCTACCTAGAATGCCACCATCCTTCGGCGCGGCTCGTTGCTTCAAAGTTCTTCTGCACATCGCTGGGAACTGATGGCCTGCCGGAGCTGCTGGCGAAGTTCAATGGCCAAGAGCCCAGCGTTGAGCCGGTGAAGAGAGCAGGGTCGTTGTACTCTCGCTTCAGACTGCAGCGCAAAGAGCCAGACGTACGGTCGGCGGTCACGTTTCTTCCAGGCGACATACCGGGCTCAAGAACATTTCAGACCGCTGTGGCTGCCGTGAGCAGTATCGCGGGTCTATCGGCAGAAGACGTCGTCACAGAGAGCGTCACGGTAGACGCACACGATCTCTTTTCCCAACTCACTACACAGGCTTATCTCGGCAAGCGTGAGACTACTCGCGGCTTTCTATTCAGTATCCAGGAAGTCAGCGAAGGTACGATCCGCGTCTGGCGAGACTGGCTGGCGCGGCAGTGTGAGAGTAAGAAGTGGACGGACGGCGATACGGTCATTGTACATCACGATACGCCTCCAAGCGTAGCGACAAGCAAAGGCAAAGGTCATTCGGACAGTGTGACTGGATTCGAGGATCCCACGAAAAACCCACGTATCCTCTGGATCAACACTCGGGATGATAATGTCGGCATCAAGTTCCGGGTTCTGGAACGGACATGGAAGCGGGACCGCCCTCTTTTGTACTCGAGCGACGTCGAAGTTGCTGTTAGCTACGAAGTCGAATTCGAAGGTGAGGAGTCCGAGGTCGTAAGTTGATTCCTCTGCATTGGAGGCTAATTCCACGCTCAGAAGTCCTGGTTCGTACGACCCATTTGCTGCTCAAGCTTGAAGAAGCGGAGCAGCAAATGGCGAACCATAGTGGCAAAGCAATAGTCTTTGGCTCCTATGCCGGCCTGCAGGAGTTCGACACGGCCGGGCATCCTAGGCGGTGAAGCTAAACACCACCGTCACGAGCTGGCCGCTCCCATTTTCACACAGCATGCGTTACGATACACAAAGCAACAGAGGCACCTCTTCTCGCGGATCTTGACATCGGCGTTGTTGGCTCGTGGTCAATCTTGTCCATCGCGGGAGCGCCTATGAATTGCTGTCAACATGAGCGCTCACGCAAGGGTTGTCGGGTAAGATGTGATACGACGAAACAGTACATTGATTGTTTGTTCGCTTTTGTTCGTTTCTCACTACCACCTTTGCTAGCACGCGAAATATCTCAATACGTGGCCACCTCAAATATTGGGAAAGCCAAGCCTCAGCCGGCAGCGCACCGAGTGATCCACTCGAGCTTTGAGGGGCACTTCCTCGCCTTACCAAGCCATCTCTCCAACAAAGCGCGCATTGTCGCAAATTTCTCCTTCCACCGAAATCATCATGGCCAACCCACAGCCCCGTCGCATAGCTCAGATCGTCCACCTAAAGCGCGACTCGCTCCAAGCCTACAAAGACTGCCACGCCGCCGTCTGGCCGGCCGTACTGGAGCAGATCAAGGACTGCCACATCAGTGACTACTCGATCTTCCTCGACGAGACGTCAATGACGCTTTTTGCTACGATGAAGTACGATGGCGATGACTTTGACGCGGACATGGAGAAGATGAGGGCGAATAAGGAGGTGCAAAGGTGGTGGAAGATGACGGATGGCATGCAAGAGACTTTGGTGGAGGGGAGTGGTGGTAGTATGGATCCGAAGGGTTGGTGGAGGGGGTTAGAAGAAGTGTTTCGGGTCGACTAGGGGTATGAGGGTGGGCATTGGAGGATTGTGAAAGAGCCGGGCTGAAGGCGTATCTTCCGAGCAAGCACAGTACAAACACCAGCCGCCAATTATTGCCTCCAAGCCACAACATCTACCCGCTCGTCCCACAGCTCGAGGGCCTGCGCCCTACTCATAGTCTCGCCGGCGTCTGGCGGCAATCGCCAGATAGTGATGCCGAACCCACTCATCTTCAGACTGGTCACAAGCGGCCCAAGTGTCAATCTCCGTACCTTGAATCCACGTTTCTCCAGCTCCGCGTTGGCAAGCTCTGCAAAGCGGGCCAAGACTTCGTCGGAGGTGCTGCCGAGCGAATTGAGTAACATGACGACCTCATTGTCCGCTGTCGGATGGGACGAGGCCGAGAAGGGTATAAAGGCGCGATCTTTGTCTGAGACGTCCAGGATGAGGTCGAGCATTTGCGACGTTAGGGCTTCTGGCGATGGGATCGGTGAGATCTGTTGCAGGCCGGGCTCGCCGTGAGCACCCATGCCGAGTTCAATGGTGGCCGGAGGTAGGGTTTGGAGGTCTGTGATTGTGGCGTTGGGTAATGCGACGCTGAAAGTCATCTGTCAGTTCACGTACTCCTACGACAAGAGGCTTGCCGCAAGTTCACTTACCGGTCAAAGGCAACACCGATAGTACCCACGTTACCCGCCACATACTCCATCACCTCCGCCACTCTCTCCAAGCTCTCTCCTCTCTGCGCCAGCGCACAAGCACTCTTCAATGCCATCAAATGCCCACTCAACCCTCTTCTCCCGACCTTACCGCCCTTCTTCCTGCCCACGGCGACATCGTCTCCGACAGGAGTGAAGTGGACCTTATACCCCGCCGCCTGCGCCCTCGTGATGGCCAACCCAGCATTCAAGATATCACCCGTGTAATTCCCACACACGATCAAAGTGCCCATGCTCTTCCCACCTTTGGGCTGGCACATCTTGATCGCCTCGAAGATCTGGGCAGCCGTGGGACTCGCGAAGACGTTTCCCGAGACATACGCCGAGAGGTAGTTGTGCCCCACGAAGCCGCCAAACATTGGCTCGTGCCCGCCTCCCGCGAAGCCGATGGTGGTGACATGATCTTGCACGAAGGTCGGGAGGTCGTTGCGGTAGACGGTCTTGTATTCGCGGTTGTAGGAAAGGGAAGGTTTGAGGTGGGTGAGGCCGATTAGGGCGTCGTTGATCGCTTCTGTGGGATCGTTGATGAAGTGGAATGTCTCTTTGGCCGGGGGCAGTTTCGTTTGGGTTTCGGTCGCCATGGCGTGAGCGATGCGAGTGGAAGCGTGCCAAATAGGGAAGGAGCCTGGTAGGTGAATGCTGAGGTAAAGATGGAATAATGGATATAGATGACGGCTCTCTAGACGTGCGCAGCAATGAAAACCAACGCGACCTACAGACCTGCAGTAAGCGTGCAGAGGGTTTGGTTTGACCTAGGAATACGGCCTGCCTCTCGTACGGTACTTTAGATGGCTTCATGTTGGTAGAGGGCGAAAAGCGTACCCCACTTCCACCCCTCAATCGATCCGGCATGCCCAATACAGCCTGCCGAAGTAGCCGGAAAGGAACGTCGGATATGGCCGTCAATTGACAGGTTGTACAGGAAGTGTATCGGGCTACACCTCATCACACTTTTGCCATCAGCAAACACGCGCCGGGACGCGATGACCGTGACGTCTGTTCTATCCAGATTGGCCACGCGGAACGTACAACCAGACCCGTGGCAGACATCTGGGATGGTGACGAGCTCAATCGAGGGACATCTTCAGGGCGGTCTGCTATGCCGCATTGTGATACATTAGGAGCGCCATCATCAGATGCTTGCCGCCGCCCTCTATCCCTATTCCCGTCACCGCCACCAGAATCCGCCGCCTGGTAATCCCAACCGAAAGACTGCCCCATCCTCCAAGACCGACCCGAACAACGGCACCGAAAAGCGAATCAAAAACTATCCTACAACGGCCCCCATCCCCATCGCTCTCCGCCAGCCACCCACACCGTCTAGCCGCGGATGGTGCCAGGTCCGGTACCGTACATAGCGCGCTGCTGCTGCTGGTAGTAGGCCGGCTGCGGGCCGGCTGGACTCGGGATCTGCCCGAGCATCTGGAGCGCCCTCTCGGCGGCGTCCTCGCGGGCGTTGTTGACGTACTGGCTGTCGTACCAGAAGCGCGCGCGGATTTGCTGGCCGCCGACGTTGACCGTGCAGGTCCAGGCGGTACGCCCGCCTAGAAGACCGTCAGCTGGATCGTGGACAATCGCGTGGGTCCCGGATTCCTCATACCTCGCCTGTCAGAGTAGACTTGCCAGGCTGGACTGCGCAGGCCTTGACTACGGCAGTAGCCTGTCAACGATTCGTCAGCTGTTGAACCATCGATGTGATGCCCAGCAGGAAGTCACCGATGAGCTGATCCTGCTTCGGCGTGGGTTCTGGAGCTGACGATGTCGAGCCTGAGGGCATATTGGGAGTCGATCGAGACATCTTCTCGGCTTGTAGAGCTCAAGGGTGTAGAAGCTAGGGTAGGTCGATAGTGATGAAGACTGATAGGTCTGTCCTGACAGAATCGCGCACGAAGAAGCAACAGCTTCTGCAATTGGGTATCAACAAGGAAGAGAGTCCGACTTAGCCGCAGGTGAGATACCAGCCTGGAGTGGTGCCCAAAAGGCATCCTTATACCTTGCTCTCCGCCGTGTTTGCTGTCCCCCCCGTCTGCCAACGGAGAGACACTGCACGTTGCCGTCCCAGCAGTCTCTCCGGGGCTTCTGCTTCGCCATCGTGGCGAGCTTCTGTTGGAGGGTGGCCGCGGACGGCGACCGGCGCTGACACGTTGACAGGGCTCGCGGAAAAGGGGTGGAGGGGGGCTTTTGGGCAGCTTTTCCCCCAACCCTCTGATTTACTAGGGCCGTTGTAGCTGCATTTCCTTGAGGCTGCAAAAGCACGCTCTCGCACACGCACATCATGCGCGTTCGCAGGACAGGGAAAGGCCCGCTGGGCTCGGATCGTGAGGCTTCTGCCGCGGCCGGTACCCACTTGCTGCGCTGCGCAAGAGCGCCACGCAGCGTGTAGAGGCGTTGCCAGGCGCGGGCGCGGGCGGGTTGTTTCGCGGTGCCGTGTGACTTTGTGGTGGTTGCTGGGATAGGAGGCGCCAGCGGGTCCAAAATCGCAGTTCATGCAAACGGGGTGCGTTTGATGATGGCGACATGCATGAGAGCCCAGAGGGCCGACGTTAGCGGCTTCCACCTGTGTGGCGACACGTAGCAGGGAGGATCACTAAGTGACAAGCTAGCGGGCGGTCGGGACGAGACGGTTCAATCGATTACACTTACGAGCGCCGGTATTCGCAGCAAGTCGTCGCCGCTGTTTTTGCTATACTGCCTCGTGCATTGACTCCTGTAAAGTCGTACAGCAGGCGTGGTACAAGACATGCGAGCGGATCGGGTTCCTGCCGTTTTGACACATGTTGTCACCCGCGTTGCCGCTGCACATGAGCTGCGCATAGCTGCAGACCGCCGAATGGGATGAGGCTGCGATAGATAGACGCATTCGTGAAGCTCAGGGTCCTTTCTTCGGCTTCATGCAAAGTGGAGGTCAAGACACTCACGTCGTAAAAGTAGCGATCCGGACGTGTGGAAGTGTGAAGTCAGGATGGGCTGGGACCATGAGTAGTACCTTCCATTTCTGTTTGACACTGTATCCAACCGAAATGCAGCCGAACCCTCCCGAGGCCGTGAGCTGCAAACGCCGTCATGAGATACACCCGAATGTATACCTCGATGAAGGTATCGACTAGCAAACACCCTGTGCACCACCCAGACCCATGCACCCGCCATGCGTTCCCTCCCTATGCAACTGAGATGCCATCCATGCTGTCGATGTCGTTGAGCGTCTGTGAAGCAAACCAAAGTACATGAATCCTCAAGCCGAAAGAGGCTCCCATATCCCCACGGGAGCCTGCGTCCTTTGTGCAAAGTCGTACGAGAAGGCGGTCACGCTCTCGAAGGGCCCCAACGGCCAATGATTGAGATGATGAAGTGTCGCACCGTGCGACGGATAGCCGAAATAGGCGTTTCTTTTCCGGTTGAGAGTACTGCGCGTCCATATTGTCGTGAGGCTGCCGTTGTACGGACGCATTGTAGGGTACTGGGCGATATTCTCCGCTCGTGGGGAAGTGTAGGGCGTCGCGTGGTTCCTACCGTTCGTAGCTGGACTGTCTACTGCCGGCTGGTACCCGCGATCCAGTAGTACTCGAGGCGCTGTTGGTTTGCCCTCGACTGGACAGACCACTGGTCGTGGGTCCTCGACTCGACGACGGTCGACTCCGGGGAGTCGGGTCTGTGTCGCGCCGGAACATTTCGTTCATGAGGCGCTTTGGCCCGACATGCTCAACGCCCACCTGATGTAGCTTAGACGCCGGAGCAAACAGTTGCTTCGACGCCTTGGACTGAAGAAGGGTTCTGATCGAATCGTCTGCCAGGGCGATGAGACCGGAGGCCATCACGACGCTACGAGATGCGTCAGTCAAAGTCACGAAGCTCACCAAACGATTCTCTACTTACTCGATCGCGTCCTTCTGACCCCGGATGATATTGTCGTCCGCGAGCCACATCGAACACGGCGGCACCCAGCCACCTTTGCTCCATTCCTCTTCGCCGCGAGACGTCGCAGGATCAAGTGGAATGATGTAGGCCAGGACGTGATCGTTCCCGCCTCTCGTAAGGTGATATGACACTTGCTTGCGGCCACCATGCTTGCGGACCATGCGCTTCCATGCGTAGGACGTGCCCCAGTACTCAAACTCGTAGCGCTTGTTGCCCTTGCTACCGCTTCGCTTGACATC
This sequence comes from Friedmanniomyces simplex, assembly GCA_005059865.1. Taxonomy (NCBI): domain Eukaryota; kingdom Fungi; phylum Ascomycota; class Dothideomycetes; order Mycosphaerellales; family Teratosphaeriaceae; genus Friedmanniomyces; species Friedmanniomyces simplex. The sequence goes on from NAJQ01000045.1 coordinate 40,647, forward strand.
GACATGGGCGTAATTCGAAAACTCGAGCTTGACGACGTCAGTCAGCGGTTGCAGCTGTTGCATTGCACCATGACCAGCTGTGCGCGGCCGATCATCCTCGTCAGCGTCAGTTGAGTGGAGCGAGCCATAGCCGGAATCGTTGCGCTTGAGGCTCTCCATGGTAGGTGCCCGTGACTCCGATTTCGGCCTCATGATATTGAGAGCATTGCTGAGCGACCGCTGAAACCCCGGTCTCTTTGGCGCAGCCGGTTTGTGATGTCTCAGAGCCGAGTGGCAAACCTCACGGCCAGAATCGCGGCAGTAGCGACGTAAGGAAAACTCGCGATTCTTGAGATCATGCATGCGTAGATGGAGGAGTGTCATGTCACATTTCCTGCCCCCCGAATATACTTCAGTGTCGATGCGAAGGTTCATATTGCCGTCCGGCGTGGAGTCGTCATGGTGAACCAGTAGCCGTCGTTGCGAAGGGAAGAGGGCAGAGAAGTCTGCCGGCGTCGCGGCGAAGAGGGAAGAGTCATCTGGCTGGATGGAGTACTCTGGCGGTTCGTACTCGGGTAGCTCTTCCTCCACGGGCTCCTCCTCGCTCTGCACCGTAGATGCGTACGTTTCCACCGACGCACGCGGGCTCGCCTCGGGATGCCTGTCCTCGAAGAACCGCCGAGGTGTATCTTCGGACTTCCTGTCGTAAGTATTGTAGTGTATATGAGGCGGCCTCTTCATGGGGCTGCTGGAGTAGTCCGTGGGCTGCGTGAGGTAGGATTTGTCGCTGCTGGTGTTATACGATCGCTCGCTCTCCGAGTCGTCCGAGCGCCGTGACCTGTTGCTGCTACCGTACGCGAAGCGCATGTCGTCCACATGCTGGCGGTGGTGAAGTGCCATATCGCCGCCCCGTGCTAGTCGATAGTACTCCCACCCCTCCTCATATACCAGAGATCGGCGACGGCTACACTGATGAGGCTCGACAGCGCAAAGATGCAGCTCGATATGCTGTAGCACCGAAGGTGAGCTGCACAGCCGTTTTGCAGGCGCGAGGAGTGCTACACATATATATTCCAGCCGTAGCTCTTGAGTCTGCCACTGGACTGATCCGGTTGCCTATGCTCCTTTGGGGCGAATGCGTGCGACACCCTCGCTGCTCAAGGGATGCGGGATGATGTTGAAGCCATGTCGAACAACGATACGCCACACGAGGAATATGAAGGCAACGAAGATATGCGTTGGATGGACTCTGGGGCAAAGAAGCAGAGGTGAAGACTCGTTACAGATCATCGGTCCGCGAGAGCACGAGTCTCACTCGGCTGGGTTTCCTAGGCAGTGGTACCCCGACCATCCTCCTGCAAGCCATCGGCGCACCATCCCTTCCACGCCGCATCATTGGCTGATCTCGAGAGTCCTGCTGACTCCGCCGCCGTTGACGGCAGGGCACGGCGCGGGCCCAGCGAATAACCTCACCTCCCCGACCACCACTCCCGTCTGCCCCCACGAGCCCGACAGAGCAGGCGGTAGGAGGTCCCTTGGTGCTTCTTTCATCACCGCAGTGCTTGCGTTCTGCACTTCAGCGTGTCTCTGGCTGGTTCGCCTACGTGCGGCGCATTCATCGACGGGAACATTCTGCCTGGCACACCATCTCACCCTCACGTACCACTACCCGTACACAAGCTTACATGTACATACTGCATTGTCCAACCACCAACAGTCTGCGCCTGAGTCGTGAAGACCAACCCCACCGACGAGGCTTCGAGTGAAGTCGCGATTGGAATCTACGCTGTCAGGGCGGCAGAAGGCAGACAAAAGGCAATGAGGTACCGCTTGCAGGATCCCAGGTTCCTACGGCATGTGGCAGCGCTGCTTTCCAGGCCAGCATGCATGCAGGGCTGATCATGAGCACGTCCGACAGCGGCGGGCGGTATCGGGAGTCTCTCGCATACCCCCTATAGGTACATTCTGCTCTGTCTCGCCACGGCGTCGATCGGTGTTCGCCTTGAAGGACGCGGCGGCTGCGTTGACACGGTCCGAACCTTTGCACGTCAACGGCTGCTTCACAAACATCTATACAGAACGTCGTGTTGTGTTGACTTCTTTCGCACCTTGTTTGCCCACAATTAGAGCTTCGACGTGGAGTCGTTGATTGTACGGAATTCTCGCTCACACCACCATCAGCGGGACACAGCGCGCAGACCGCGGCTATGCAGATAGCCGGCCTCGGCCACTAACGACGAATTCGGTACCTCTAGACCAGTCGTTAATCTCTGGAAGCCGTCGTTGAAGCGGCGTAAACGAGTCCACCACGCACAGGCCTGACGTACGAAGTTGATGCTGGATTGACGAACGACGCCGTCACCGGGGCGCCACGCTACGCTGGGTATCCAACAACCCTTAGCATAGACCGCGTACGATAGCAGCCAAACGGCAAAAGCGAGGGCAAAGTCCTTCGCTGCCATGTACTTTCTCCTGCCTGCCACGCCTGCCTGCACAAGATCGCTCGAATAAGAAGTCACGCAACACCTACCAACTCACCATCCCGCGATTTCGACGCTTCCATACTGGCTGGCTTGCAACCGAACTACATGTAAGTATGCCTCGACGCTCCGCCCTCTTCTCTGCCTCCAATGGGCAGACTAGCGCATGATCAATATTGCTGCCCGAAGTGGCCGTCCTATCGGTCCAGATACACATCGTGATTGCTCGACTCGTTCTCAGCAACTTTACGTAGCCCCTCGATAGTCCGGCGATGGACATGTGTCGATGACGATAGTACCGTGCAGAAGTCCACCACATGCATGAGACGAGCTCTCGCCCATGCGAGCAGCGACGATGATGTGCTCTGCTCTTATGGCCGGCCAAGCCACGTGGAGATATGTACCTGCCTGTCCGCATGATAGCTGCCGCCATGTGTGTACGAACAATAACTGTCATTGACACGTGGGCAACGCTATCGGCACGTCCAGGTTCCTACCGGCTGCAGCTCACAGGAATAGCAGTCTAACCATCATGGCCAACATCACCAGCACTCGCCAAGATCTGTCAATACCCTTGCAAACTGATCCGTCTAGTACACAGCAGCTAGCGAATGTCGATAGTGCATACCATCTGTCCGCCACCCTTAAAGAGCTAATCCGCAACGACCTGGGTATTCTCCGCCGAGCCCGTGAGGCTTCTCGAACGTCCTGCTAATAAGCTGAACGAATGCCTATCAAGCATACTCCGCTCCTTCCCAATTCTCGATGCCACAAGCACCGTGGCGAGAATAACGCTAGTCTTATCTCAGCATCCCTTCTTCCGCTCGTCTTTTCGTCCGCCCCCAAAAGTCCTTCGTGACCAGCCGTGTTTCACCAGCCCAAATTCCTCCCTCACCCAGCAAACCTAAACCTCGTCCCCTCCAACCTCCCCAACCCCTCCCTAGGCGCGACGTTCCTCCGCCGATACGCATTCGTGAAGTCCTGCACCAACCCCCTAATCCGCCTCTGCTCCCCACTATCGATCCTCTGCTGGATATTCCTCAACAGCCTCTCCTGCTCCTGAGGCGCTATAGACCCGGGCGGCAGCATCCCCACCGTCTTGGCCGTCCAGCCCGCTGTCTCATTGGGTAAGTTCTGGAAGAGGGAGAGCAAGACTCCAGAGGCGTCCGGGAAGCAGTCAGCGGGGAAAGTGTACATCATCCCTGTCAAGCAGCGTTGCACCAGCGTTTCGCCTTCAGCGAGCGTGAGCGCCCGGACGGCGGTGCGGACGGGCGCTGGGTTGGGACGAGGTGTGTACGTCCCGTCGTTCGGGTCGAAGTGCGAGGAAGGCGCGTCCGGGCCCGCGTACGCCAGGACATCGCGGAGGAAATGCAGGGTCGCCATCAGCGGCTCCTCCTTTAAGAGAGTGAGGGAGGTCGAGGCCGCGGAGAGGATGGATGGGATGAGTGGGGATGTGAGCAAACGGTCAGGATGATAGAGCAGCACGTCCGCGCAGAGCCGGAAGAAATCCTCGATGACGTCCGGGAGTTCTTCGGGCGGTAAGTCGTTGAGCGCGCGGAGGAAAGTGGTGGCTTGTTGTTCGTAGAATGAGTAGATGGCCAGCGTGGTGGACTCCGGCACGTACGCGCTCACGTCGCTGAACTCGCGCACGATGCTGTCGGTGGCCCAGAGGAAGCAGCCTTGCCGACTTGCCGTGAAGCCCGCGGATAGCTTCTCCGCTAGTTGAGGCAGGAGCGGCGCGGTATGGACGCGGTAGGAGAGCACCATATACCGCCAACACCGACACACGCGCTCGATGATCGGTGCGAAGTCGACGAAGTTCTCGCAAATAGCGGCCAACACGGGGAAGATTTCTTTGCAGTACTCGACGCAAGGATGCGACGGGGCCGATGGCTCGACGTACGGCTTGACTTCCTGGATGATGATGGTGATGAGGTTGAGGTGGTCCGCAATGGCCAGTTTCTGCGGTTTGTCACTCGCGGCTTGCGCCATTGTCATCAAGCGCTTGATGATCGGATCGAGACAGAGTTTCATCGAGTTGTAGATAGTGTCGAGCGGCTGCTTCGCCAGTACCGCCGCAATGCCTTCAGTGACCTCCTCCTGACTCGCCTTGGGCAACGAGACAATGACCTGTTCGTAGAACTGCTGCAATTGCGGCATGAAACCTTTCAGTAGGTCCCGGCAGTCACTGCAGAAGAAACGGAAGCTGAGCGCTGCGGCTCGGACCACCTCACTGCTCGGGTGTTGGAAGGCGGCCATGATGAAGTTCAGCTGATCTTGCAGCGTATCCGGATGCTCGGAGGTCCACTCGGTATACCGGCCCAGTGCCATGACAGCTTGGAAGCGAACTTTCTCCTGATCCGGTATCTGAACAATGAGCGGTATCAGGCGTGGGAGCATGATGTTCTCGTCCTTTGGTACCATCCTGCCCATAGCGCGTAGTGAGAAGAGAGGCGCCTCGAGCTGTTGCCAGTGCGGCACCTTGCCCTGCTGAGCCTGAGGACCGTACTGCGCGACCCATCGCTCAACCAGTACGTAGCTCTTCTGTAGACATTCGGTCACACCAATCACCTCGCAACAGTCTTTCAGCACGTCGCCCATCTGATGCCGGAACTCGCGGAACTTGTCTTCCGCTTCTCGATCGCCTTCGAATAAATCTGTTGTGCTGTCGCCAGACTCCGGCGATGGGTACTGGAGGTGGCCGATCATGATGTCCACGAGCTTCGAATAGAGGTCCACGAACTGTAGCCGAGCTTCCATGTACCGCTCCAGTGTGATGTACTGCTTGAGCTCGTACCAGAAGTTGAAAGTCTGGCTGAGCGCTTCCCGTTCGCGATCCCTCAGACAACACTCCAGTACCGACTCCACGAGCCCTCGAAACTGCTGGGCTTGCCTCGCGACCAGCACACACCAAGCTTCGCCGGCTTCAGCAAACACCCGTGTTACGCCCTTGAATGTATCCCAGTCCTCTGCATCAGCAGCCTGTCCGATCTTGGGCTGCAGCGTCGCTAACCGAGGGTAAAGCGCCTTGATGGTATCCAGGTTTTCATCCACATCCTTCGTCTCTTTGAAGATGGCGCACAAGCACTCCACGGCAGAGTCAAAGCTTGTGTCCGACTGCAGGGCACCCATCACCACGTCCATGAGCGGCGAGTGCACGATGGCACTCAGCGGTACCTCCCGTATCCAGCTCGTTATGCACTCCATCAGCTGCGGATTCTTCGCAGCATCCGGCGAGGACTGCGCGTACTGTGCCAGCAGCTGTAGCACCTGGTGTGCATTCTCCTCCAGCAGCTCCACTGTCCGGTCTCGCAGCTCATCCTCAGTCAAACTGATCTTCCGCCCCTCCGTCACCTCCTCCGGCAGCACGTGCAAGAACTCAAGCAGGCACGCGGTGCTCGCCGGATCCGTTCCCAGCCGGCTGACAACCGTCTCCAGCACGTTCTTCCACTCCAGCATCTGGATCGCGAGGTTCGCCAGCGTTACCGAAAGCTGTGTCCGAATTGGCTTCGGGCCTTTGGCGTAGGCAGCGAGCAAAGTGAGCATGGTATCGCGAAGCTGCGGCAGAGCCTCCCGTGGTAGCTGGTGGAAGTCGAAGATTATCTGGCCCAGCCTGTCAGCATACAGCGGCAGGCTCTGACTAGCCGCGACTTACCCACGTACCTTTCCCTTCAACGTCGTCGCCGCGAACAGCTTCGCCTCGTCTGTCGCTTGTGGTGACTGGAGGATCGCGAAGGTGCTGTTCCACGCTTCCTCTGACTTCTGGTAGCGTTCGAGATATTCGTGAGCTTGACCTTTGGATGACCGGTCGGCGTTGGACGACATGGTTGCCAGCGCTGAGAGGACTGGGCCGAACGCTTGCTGGCCTCCGCCGTTCATGGTCGCGGCTGTCGCCATGCTTGTGTTCGTACGACGCGTGGCACTTTGACCGTTCGGGAGGCTGGTGGTGTTGTGGTCGTAGCTAGCTTAGTGCAAGGTGTAGGTTCGGTAAGGACTGAGCAACGATATGAGTTGGTGAGGGAATGTTGTGGTGATGTTTGGGGACCGCGGCGAAAACGTGTGCCCCACGTTCCGACGCGCGAGTCAGCGGGGGTCCTGGCGCTATGTTTTGCAACTCAAGTTGCTGCGTGCGAAGACTACAGTCGAGCGAGGTTGGACTTACTGCGACGTGAGGGACACCGCAGCAAAGAAACAAGGATAGCCAAGTGACCTCACAACCTTTCACCGATCCGAACAACAACCACCTCCGCGACCCTCCCACGACTAAGCGCACGCGACACCCACACCTACTACCCACCACTCAAATCCCGCACCCAACACATCACAATGGGCGACCGTCGCGGCGGCGGAGGCGGCGGCCGCAAAGTGCTCCTCCCCCCGATCAACTTCATCTTCAAGCTCCTCCAACAACACAGCACGGTGCAGATCTGGCTGTACGAGCAGCTCGGGATCCGCATCGAGGGCAAGATCCGCGGCTTCGATGAGTTCATGAATCTGGTCGTGGACGAGGCGGTGGAGGTCAAGCAGCCGACCAAGGCGGATCCGACGCCTGAGAGTGGAGAGGGGGGTGGGAGGAGGGAACTCGGTACGTTTAGAGTAGATGAGAGTTGTGGTTGAGCGAGAAGATGCTGATTGTTTGGTATAGGTCAAATACTGTTGAAGGGGGATAACGTGTGCTTGATACAGAGTCTGAGCTGAGCAATTCAGGGTGAGCAGGTAAAAATGGGCAGCAAGATAAGATTGAGAGCACGCTTCACGGTATGGCGTACGGCGCGTGGGTCTTGGGCGAACGAATGTTCCGAGAAAGCGGGCAGCGGATTGAGCAGATGGGATTGCAGGGAGAATCTAAGCGACCCGGCATTTGAGGTGTGGGAGAAAGGTGCAGACTGGGGAGCAGCAGCAGAAAGACTGTATGTGGAGGCGCACATCGAATGTAAGCGAGCCCTCCCAAGAAGGTTCAGCCATAGTCTACCCAACGCTCATGCACCTTCGGCCGAAGCCAGCAGCCTGCCGTCACCGACCGCAATAGCATCAACCTTCCAATCCCACTCCTGCATCATAATCTGGCCCTTCGGCAGTATTTGCTCTGCTAGACACAGCCCGACCAAGAAAGGCCTTCTGCGCTTTTCACCCTCGCAAAAGCGCGTCAGAAACCTGTCGTAGAAGCCCGCTCCGTGACCCATCCTGTTCATCTCCGCGTCGAATGCCACGCCGGGTACTACAATGAGGTCAAGCCCGCCGTCTCCATCATGAGCTACTTCCGTGTCAGGTGAGGTGCCCGATCCACCAATAGCATTTTCCCTCCCCTCTAAACTATCATGCGGTAGGTGCGGAATCCCCCACGAGTCCCGCTCCAAACCCCCGTATTCCTCAATGGAAGACAAGCGCAGCATATCCATTACCTTGCCTGTACCACTCTTCATACCAGGTTTGGGCACGGAGTGAATACAAGGCACGTAGACCCGCTTGCCACTATGCAGCGCATCGCGAACGAGTAGCTCAGTCTGCGCTTCGCCCGTGGGCATCGACATGTATATGCCTAGTTTGCCGGCATGTTTATACTGCGGCAAGGACAGAATGAGCAGCTGGGCTATGTTCGATTGCGCCCCTACTTCGACAGCGCTGAGGGTGGAGAGACGGTCTTTGATGTCTTTCCGGAGCGCTTTTTTGGTCTCCCGGACGGCTGTAGACATGGCTCGCTGGAGGTGAAGTGAGATTTGCAGGGTCTCAGGTGCGTGGAGTGGCGAAGCGGTGAATACGCGTTGGGCCAGACAACGCCGCATTGCCAGGGTGCACACTCACTATCGTCACACTCCTATGATTCTTGCACGCATCCCCTGATCAATTCGATGCCCCTTTGCTTGGATTTATTGGGATGTCGATGTCGATATATGTACCGGTACAAGCGTTTCGTTCTGACGTCGAAACTTGACGCTCCCGTGGCTGAGACGCCGAGGTGCACTAGTCAGCCTTAGCCGCGCTCGATTACGCCTTACGCCTCCCCCATCGGCCATCGCAACGGCAAGGATAGATTCGACGGACTACACCACCACCACCACCACCATACCAACGACATCGGCACCCCTTCAATTACTCCAACCCGAATCTGGGCAACACCATCGCCGCCATCATGCTCCTCTACACCTCCCTCGCCACCGCGCTCCTCCTGGCCGCCCCCGCCGCGGCGCAAACATGGCCCTACGACCTCATAGGCACCTGGTCCACCAAGTCCAACCAGACCCTCACCGGCCCGGTAAGAGAACCCACAGGCAAGATAGCACCCCGTACGGCCTACTGACCCACATTCCAGGGCTTCTACGACCCCCTCAACGAGCGCCTCATCGAGCCCTCCCGCACCGGCATCTCCTACTCCTTCACCGGCGACGGCCACTACGAAGAAGCCTACTACCGCGCCGTTGCCAACCCGCAGAACCCGGCTTGCCCCAGTGGAATAATGCAATGGCAGCACGGGAGTTGGGTCATGAACGCGAACGGCAGTCTGACTCTGACGCCGATTGCCGTGGACGGGAGGCAGTTATTGAGCAGTCCGTGCCAGTACAAGAACTCGGTGTACACGCGGTATAACCAGACGGAGCTGTTCCAGGTAAGCACATACACCCCCGCGAATATGGTAACAGAGCGTGGCGCGGGCAGATGGCTTTGGATGCCATGCTGAAGCAAATGACGCACGCGATATGCTGACGAAAAGCACCTCTACCACAGCGCTACTCCGTCTACACCGACCCCTACCACGGCATCGGCCGCCTCGACATGTACAAATTCGACGGCTCGCCCATGAACCCCATGTACCTCGTCTACTCCCCGCCCCAAATGCTGCCCACCACCACCCTCAACCCGACTTCCGCCTCCTCCACCGCCGGCGCCACAGCCACCAGCGGCAGCAAGCTGAAGAGGAGTCTGGACGCCGAGGTCCCGCTGGGCTGGAAGGTGAAATTGGCGTCTGAGGAGGGGAGGTTAGGCGAGGGCAGTGGGGTCGTGCATACGATTAATGCGGATCGGTTGTGGTGGATTGGGTTGGGGATGATGGGGGTGGGTGGGTTGTTGTACTTAGGTCCGAGGAGGATGGGTGTCCAGCTTTCGTAGGGTGGGAGTTGCGTGAGATTTCGAGTCGTGGAACGGTTGACAATATGTACACTGAGAGAGCATGGTCATGGCGTTATAGGCCCGAGCTGGCGCAAATACGGAAGGGTTTGGGAAAATAGGAATCGCGCTCGAGAGAGAGGGTATTCAAAGGGGGGATCTGGGATCACGGAGGTACTTAGATCTGGAGTAATGGTATTACGCTATCCTTTTAAGTCATTATCGCTTTGCAGAGAACACCGCGACTCGATCGCAAGCTCACTGCCTCTTCTCAAACCGCACGCGCCTTCCGCCCATGCTTTTTGCTTTTTCTGCTCGCGGGCTTCGACGGGCGTGTAGAAAGTACATGTAAGTGCTGGCGCTGTTCGCCACTGATCTCACTGATCTCGGGAAAAGCATCGACTTCTCGCCTTTGGCCTTTGCCAATGCCTCTCCCACTCGTCGTATCTCCATTTTGTTTCTTCCTCTGCTTCTCCCTCTGCTCCCGCTCCTGCTTCTGCTTCTGCTTCTGCTTCTGCATCTTCTTCTTCCTGCCGCAGAAAAGCAGTCAGACAGATCCTCGTACGCCTCTCTCACTTCCTAGCACGCAAATGCGGAGGAAGATGGACGTACGACTCGGGCTTGCCATTGCCACTCCCATTGCCACCACCGAACCCGAAGCCTGCCACCTTCTTACCGCCAGCTTTCGTAGCAGTCTGCTGGAACCTCTTCGCGGCTTCCATATCGCCCTTCCTCATGCCCCCGTTGGCCTTGGCTTTCGGTCCGGTCGGCGGGTTGACATAGACAAATTGGGTGGGACCGATGCTCTCACCGTCGGGTTTCGAGGACGAGGCTTGGGGAGTGGGTGCGGGCACAGGGTCGAAGTACGGGTGGTGGACGATGGGGAAGCCGTACTTGTCTACCGTGGCTTTGGCCTTGCCGTTCTCGCTGCTGCTGCTGATGGGGTCGAAAGACTGCCTGGTGGTGAGCGGTGTGGCCTCCTTCGTATCTGCAGAGCGTGGCGGGTTGGGTGTAGGTGTCGTCGGCTCCGCGACCTCGGAGGGGGTATACCAGTGCACCACTGGTGAGTCGTAGTCATAGCTCGGCACCTCCGCGGTCGGCGCAGAGGTCGAACGGATCGTATCGCCGCTGGTGCTCGCAGGTACTGCCTTGCCGCTGACACTCTTCACGCAACCGTGCTTGTTTCCCTCAGCAGTCACAGCCCTGCCCTTCGCATTCATCTGCCCCTGGCGTGCCATCATCTCCCGCCTCTTCTTCTCCTTCCCTTGCTCAATACCCTGCGCTTGCACGAGAGACTCGTAGAACTCCTGCTTGTACCCCACGCACTGCAGGTACTCCCACCACAACCTCATGCCCGGCTCCACATCCGCATCCGCCTTGCCGAAAGCCTCCATAATACCCTTCGCGCTGAGGTGGTTGACCTTCATTTTAGCGTCCTTCTCCCACTGCTTCAACTCCTCCGCATATGCCGTCAGAGCGCGGAGGACTTGCTTCTCCAGCGGCACGGTGCCGGCCTCGCCCTCGACCTCGACGGCTGTAGTGGGAGACGCGACCGCCGAGTCCGTCGGCAGGGCACCCTCGTACTTGGGACGCGGCCAGAAGTGCTCCATCAAGGCCTTGGTGACCCACTCCGGCCTATCCGGCTGGACGAGGGTGTCGGCCCATCTCTGCCTGATTTTCTCTGGCACGGTCTCCATCACGCGGTCGTAGTCGAGCTTGTCGCTGTAGCGCGGCTGATTGTACTGCCCGTAATACGTGTACTCGCCGGAGCGCTCCAGCCTGACGAACAGCGGGACGTCCATGTAGTTCTCCACATCCGGACCCTGACCTGGCTCGAACTCTTGGTCGTTGAAGAGAGGTGAGAGCTTTGCGCCGTGTTGGCCGGGTGCAGAGGGCAGGAAGGGCTCCCACTCATGCTCCAGCAGCCAGTAGGTCTGTGATGGGATTTTGGAGGCGGTGCGGATGAAGTAGAAGCCAGGAGACCAGTGCGAGCCCCGCAATTCTTTAGCGAGGAACTCCCAGGTGAAGGTGGTCTTGTTGGTGTCTGGGCTGTTGAGCGCAGGAGGTGGCGGCATCTGGCGAACGGCGAGAGGCTTCCAGGCTTCAGTCTGAGTCTCCGAGTCGACCAATTTGCCTGGTGTGGCGGTGCTCACTTCCGGCTCGGACTTCTCTGCCGGACCAGCCGTGCGCTAGTCGCTGTCATTCGCGACAGGTGGCACCTCTGGGGATGGCTCGTCGTTCGTGCGCATGACGCTGACAACGATACTCATTCGACCCGCATCCACCGCCGACCGCTCACCGCCACCAAACATCTTAGCAACCTCCTCCCGCAGCTTCTTCGCGGTCGCCTCCGCAAGCTCAGCATGCTCAATGTAGACTTCAGCCACGATGCGTGGTTCGTGGCGCTCGAGCATCTTCTCCGGACCAGCAATTTCCAGCGCCAGGTTTGTCTTGCGCTTGACGACCGTCAGCTCGTCGTTGCGCATCTCCGCACGCAGTTGCAGGAGCTTTGACTGCAACTCATTGAGGTCGCGCTCCACCTTGTAGTTCGTGAGCTCGATCTCGGAGCGATTACGGTGAGCGAAGTAGTCGAGGCGAGCGATATCGCTGGCCTGCCTGATGTTTGTGTCGAGGGTGTACCGCTCCATCTCGGTGAGTCCGTAATGATGGCTCGAGGGAGGGGGTATACTCGGCTGGGGTGGCGCGTAAAGCGCGACGTCCATGCCGCTCGGCTGGAACTTGGGGACGGTGGGGTTGAAGCGCGGAACGGAGGGATCGATGGGAGGACCTTGAGTCGGAAGGTGTGAGGCACCGCCGTTGAGGTCGTGAGGTGCCGTATTGATGTTGCTGTCCTGGAGGGCGCCGGCTTCGTAGGGGAGCACCATGGTGGAAAGCTGGAGGTTGGAGTGTGGAAACTGTGAGGGTGCTGAGCAAGTCGAGAAGTTGTAAGTCGAGAAGTTGCAAGACGAAAGTATTGTTGTCGATTGAGAAAGTCGTTCTTATTGTGAGCTGCATGAGCAAGAGAACTTGGCGGCTAGATAAGGTTCATGGAAGACCCTGCAGCTGAAGTGAACGAACTTGGAATTCTTTCATATGCCACGTAAAAAGTGACGTGGGTGCAGCTGAAGCCAGTGAACTCAAGTGAGACGAGTCACGAGTGTCGAAGCACACATGTAATCACTCACTTCCGTCGGAGCTCGAGACGAGTGAAGCTGTAGAGCTGAGGCGAAAATGGCGATGAAGTACGTGACTGGAGTGTAGATTCCCGTCATGGATAGCTTCTCAGCTTTCTTCGGCAGGTGATGGCGGGAAACAGGTGATGGCGGGAAAACTGCACACTACCGAAAAAGAAGTGAGTGAGGCGAGCTTGGCATTGGGGTGATGGATGGTGGCGCCGTTTTGAGCTGGCCAGCGGGATTCCCAAACCTCTGTCCTACAATTCTATACATCGAGACGGGCGACCATGCTCTCGCAGACACGGAATGACTCCCCAAGGCGAGAGAGCCGTCGACTGGTTTCATGCGTCGCAGACGCCATTGCCTCCGGGTCGACCTTGCCTTCGAGTCCCTAGTCAACATTGCCTCCGAGACGAAGACCTTGGCCAGCTGGCGAAGAGCTGGGCTTTCTGCAACACCCTTGCTGCCCGCCGAGCAACCGGCTCACGAATCTGCTTCGTCGTCGAGCTGCTGGGAAGCTAGGCTGTGCATTGTGCCACTCGACGTGCGGATCTTCCGTCCGTGGACTTGATCGAAAGCCGCGGGCGCGCGCAACAGCATATTTTATCCTCCAGCAGCATGGCGGGGCAACGTCGCTGTGCATCCCCGACGGCCTGCACTCTCAATCTCAAGCTCCTGCCATTCGCGAATGTTCGGAGGTTCCAGGACTTGGGGAAGGAAAAGGAAGCAGGTGAGGTTCAAGCGGACGGGAGATGTCAACGCGGGCCGCCTCCGCTGGCCGGCGCACGAGCGATGGATGTGACGTCTCGCGGAAGTCCCGATGAACATGACATGTACATGGAATTGTTCAAGCACACAGCATGCAACGACCATACTACATCCGACGAACGCAGAACCCTTCGTGACACCACCATCGCGGCATGCTATTACTACATACCAGCAACACTTCTGTCGTCCCTGAGCGGTAGTCGAGCAGTATGCCGCCAGCCAAGTCGCGTCCGGCGAACGAGGAGTCGCGTGCAGAGGCGTCGACGGTGAGAGAGCGGCAAGTGGCTGCCATGGCACATGCTAGGAGCAGAATCAACGGCGCAGCTGGGCATCAGAACGGGAGTGGCCTGAAGGAGCTGGCGCTCGCGACCACAGAGTCCGGTAACGTCGTTGCACCGGGCCAGAGCACTGGGGTGATCAATCCCGCCCGCAAAGACCATGATGCAGTCTGGAGTGCTAACACAACCCCTTCCAGATGGCCTGGGGCACAGCCTCCACAGAAATGCTCAACACCTACCGCGTCGCTCACAACCTCACAACACCCGCCGCTTTCACTTCGCCCTACCACCAAGCGATGTTGACTAACCCGGGCATCGGCCGGCAATCACCGACCATGGCAAGGCGAAAGGAGAAGCGACGGGTAGCCAAGGAGCAACTGGCATTGGCTGTGCGGAAGAACTTCAACAGCGCGGCCGTGAGCGAGACGGATGTCGTGGTTGAGCTGGTATACAAAGTCCGGCATCAGGGTAAGAAGTTTCCCATATCACAGTGCTACAGCTACTTCCGACGTAATTCTGACCTTTGCCTGTAGACAAAGCATTCCGGATGCGATCCCTTCCGTCCGCGGTGAAGAAACCGTAAACGGCCGAGTTTACGAGCTTGAGTCGCTCCTGGCAAATATACTTTGCTTCGGATAGGCATACGGTGGCGTCAATTCACAGTACACCATCTCGGATGCACGAAACGACGGCCGTTTGGCCCTGAGCTGCAGCTGATAAAATAGCTCACTGTAAGATGCGAGATGTCCACTGCGTCTTGGTGGAGGCGAGCGGTGTGGGTGGGGCCATGGTGAGACGCGAGAGTGCTATACTGAGCAGGGAGCGATACGTCGGCATCGCGGGTGCGCTTCGACAGCTTGTGCAGCTCCCCTGGACAGATCGTACACCCGGCACTCCCCAGCGCCGTTGACGAGGCTCGAATTACAACGCCCTGTGATATACTGAGGGGTCAGTAAGTGTACTCCGACACGAGCACGACCACTTCGGCGAGCTGATCTTGGCTGCAGAACACATCCTCCCCACTAGCAGTCGCGGCGCTCGCTTGATGAAGTCCAGGGAGGTCAGAACGATAATCCTGGCCTTCAATGTCCGTACCGGGAAGACACAGTGCCAGATACGTTACCTGTTCGGCGCTGTCCACCAAATTCTCAATTGAGAAAGCTGGGAGAAACATCGTGAGATCAATATACTGCCTAGGTAGGCGCGTGTGGTGATGTTGATCTGGCTATGTGTGACCAAGCACGCCAACCTGTCGGCACCATCCGTCTTTAGCGACAGGTCCACGCTCCAGCCACCAGCTTTTCCCAGCTGGCCTTCTTTCACCTTCGAAGAGGTCACGTTCACTCGCATACCGCACATCAAAATCAACAATCGCTTCCTTCCAAGACAAACACGACAAAAGCCATGGCGGACACAGATGCCATTGTGAATGACGTGATTGAACGTATCAAGTCACACATCCGGCAAGCCGTCATCGAGGAGGGAGAGCCGTACGACCAGAGGGTTCGCAACCTCGAGGAGACTGTTGCCGTCGCCGAGATCAATATCCACAACTTGCAGTCGGATATACAGAGCGCAGTCGAAGCGTCGACGGCGGCACAGGAGGCACTCAATCGCAGTCAAGCGGGGCTAGCGGGGCTTCACCAAGACCTCAATGATCGCGTAAGAGAACACGCAGGACAGAAGGTCAAGCTCCGTGAAGCAATCGACCGGGCTGATGCTGTCAAGAAGGCAGCCGCGGTAAGCACTCTCGAAGGTCCAAGCTGCGATAAGTAAGCTGACGCTCTTCAGACTCGTGCTGCAGAGGTGTACCTTCGCAACAAGAGCCCGGACGAGGCGGCGCCGGGGCCGTCTCACGATGTCACTGCTGGACTCAGCAAAGACAATTATGGCGCCGAGGCTGAGAATGAGCCCATCGTCCCGGCGCAAGAGGTACAAATTCGCGACCGTGCCATATTGTGACCTGCGCTGACCCGCCAACAGGCTGATATCGCTGACGCCGAGCCCAACGAGAGAGCTGGGATGGTTTCCGCAGATGCTGCGGAGATCGCGGCTGGTAGACCCAAGAGGAAGACTGGGCCTCCCCAGCGACTCCCCTCGACAGATGGGCCGTCGGAGAAGAAGCGTCGCAAGAAAAGCCACGTGAACCCACGGAGGCCCCGACGCCGATCCCCCCCTGCACGACCCAGCGTCAGAGCCCAAGACCGTGTCCCGAAGTGTGCCTGGCGGACTCGTGGAAGAAAACCCGCGTAGTCCATCGCCCCCGGAAGAGACGTACGCGTTCAACAACCGGTTGGACAGTGACCCCGATTACGAGGAGGGTACTGAGGAGAGTGCTGCCCGAGGAGGGCCAGCGAAGAAGGTCTCGTTCGGCGGCATCTTGGGGCCGCACGAGCCGAGTAGGAAGCCGACGGCCGGCCGTGGCGGGAGGAAAACGGTCAGCAGCCGTGGCAAGACCGGGAAGAGCAGCTTGAAGCCCGCTCGAGCGCGGGCGCCCGAATTCGAAGATGAGGAAGGATGAGTGCCCGCGGGCCTCCGGGTGCAATTGGCTGGCAACGCTGGGCTTGGGGCTACGGGAGTACTGGGCGATCGGGTGTGGCGTCTGCTAGACGAACGAGAGCGGGTCAATGCCATACCAATTGCTCCGACATGTCACCTGCACCATTGGCTTGCATCCCCTTAGCCTTTGTCGTGTCTGCCGTTTCGGACTCGGCCTGCAATTAATTGCTTGCAGAGCGAAGCAAAAAGGCCATCTAATCGCCGCAAGTGATCGTCTGCAACCGGGGTGACACCTTCCACGCTTACCCTCGTTACATGTTACCACCGTTTGATGGAGGATTGACTGAGAAATTTGGGCCGATGCGGCTGCGGTTTCAGGGTGTGGCTGCGGGCGGACAATGGAATGCTGTACCGCAATTGAGGCGATTCACGTCGACTACATGTAGATAGCTTCCCCTTCCTTCCTAAGACCATCACATAAAAACGCTAATCATCCACACACCAGAAAGCTAAGGTAAGCTAAGGCTAAGCTATACCCACGAAAACACCCACCACCACCACGCCTTGCAATCCTTGCCTCATTCATTCCGGAGCACCCATCCTATTTTCAAAGTCGGACTCATTTCCAAGCGCTCAGCCCCGCCCACGGATCCCCACCTCCCCCACCACTACCGCCACCGCCACCCATCTGCTGCGCCGCGCTCCGCCGCGGATCACCAGCATACCCCCCCGGCCCAGCCGGGTACTGATCCCCACCCAGAGCCCCGTAATCTTGACTCGGCGGGGGACCAGGCGGAGGCGGCGGCGGCTGCCAGCCCGGGGGGACGTTAGGCCCACCGGCGTACTGCTGCTGCTGCTGGGGAGCTTGCTGTTGCTGTTGCTGGCCGTACTGAGTAGTCGAAGGCTGCTGCTGGTGGTAAGTCCCGTACTGCTGCTGGCTCGTCGTCGGCGGAGGGGAGAAGTACTGTTGGTGGGCGGGAGGGGAGGAGACCGGGCCGTAGGTGTTAGGGTTGTAGGAGTTGCGTTCTGGGTGCTGGGTGTTGTAGCTTTGGGGTCGCTGTTGTTGCTGCTGCTGGTGTTGCTGGTGGAAAGTGCTGTTGGTGGGTGTGGGCTGGTACTGTGACTGTCCGTTGTTGTACTGGGGTGATTGCAAGCCGTTGCTTTGGTAGCGGGGTGTGATCGGAGGGCTGGCGGCGGGGTTGTAGAGGGGTTGTTGGGAGGCGTACGTGGTCTGTGGCTGGAGTGGCGCGGGGCGATGCGCGGCGGATGTGCGACTCTCCCCCATACTCGGTATCGGCGAGCTTGAGGACTGTGTCGCGGGACTGACGCTCATGCGCTCCATCAGCTCTTTCAAGCGCGCCTGCTCTCGGTCCGCGCCGCTGCCTTTCGCGGCTTCGATGGCACTGAGCAGCTGGCCGCCTTCCGATCTTCGATTCTCCACGAAGGACTCGACGTTCTTCTTCAGACTGTCGACTGTGTCCCGCATCTCGTCGTAGAACTGCTGTGCTCTCGACAAGCCATCCTGCAGGTCAGTGTAGGCCTGGTACACCTTCCGGTATTTGCCAAGCACGGCGTTCCGTTGCCGCGAGAAGGCCTCGTACTTGTTCTGCTCGGATCGCACGCGCTTGTCCTGCAACAAGTCGCCGTACGTTCGTGTGAGCTCCTTCATGAGCGAAGACTGCTTGTGGTTTGCCTGCAGTATCCTGTTCAGGTGCGGCCGGAACTTCTCCAGTTCTGATTTAAATAGCTGCGCTTCCTGGTTCGTGATGGCCTTCTTGTTGAGTATCAGCACGTTGCTGATGTCGTCGTTGTGTATCTGCGCGCAGTCATTAGCCTTTCC
>NAJQ01000045.1:58777-78360 GCA_005059865.1 Friedmanniomyces simplex
GAAGCACAAGTATAAGAAGTTGATGAAGCGGACGAGGAATTTGAGGAGGAGATTGGATAGGAATTAGACGTGTTTCCCTCGGCACTTTTCGTGGGGGGGGGACGAAAAAGTGCTGGGTAGGGAGGGAGGGATGGGGGGGGGGTGTGTGGGTGTGGGTGCATTGCATGGCGCTGGGCGTTTCCAGCGGGGTTTACGAGATGTCAGCATACTCGTCGATTTCCATCATCACGTGCCTCTCTCTTCTGGCGCTGCAGCGTGCGGGTGACACCTTCCACGCCTAACTTCCTTACATGTTACCGCCGTTTGATGGAAGACTAACCGAGATTTGGGGCCGATGCGCGCGGCTTCGAGGAGTTGGCTCCGGAGAATTTGAATCCTGTACCGCAATTGAGGCGATTCACGTCGACTACATGCAGATAGCTTCCCCTTCCTTCCTAAGACCATCACATACAAACGCTAATCATCCACACACCAGAAAGCTAAGGTAAGCTAAGGCTATGATATACCCACAAAAACACCCGCCACCACCACTAGCACCACCGCTACCACGCCATGCAACAATCCCTTTCCTCACACCCGGAACACCCATCCCATTTCAAAGTCGGACTCATTTCCAAGCGCTCAGCCCCGCCCACGGATCCCCACCTCCCCCACCACCGCCACCCATCTGCTGCGCCGCGCTCCGCCGCGGATCACCAGCATACCCCCCCGGCCCAGCGGGGTACTGATTCCCACCCAGAGCCCCGTAATCTTGACTCGGCGGGGGACCAGGCGGAGGCGGCGGCGGCTGCCAGCCCGCGGGGACGTTAGGCCCGCCGGCGTACTGCTGCTGCTGCTGGGGAGCTTGCTGTTGCTGTTGCTGTTGCTGGCCGTACTGAGTAGTAGAAGGCTGCTGGTGGTGGTAAGTCCCGTACTGCTGCTGACTCGTCGTCGGCGGAGGGGAGGAGTACTGTTGGTGGGCGGGAGGGGAGGAGACCGGGCCGTAGGTGTTGGGGTTGTAGGAGTTGCGTTCTGGGTGCTGGGTGTTGTAGCTTTGGGGTCGCTGTTGTTGCTGCTGCTGGTGTTGCTGGTGGAAAGTGCTGTTGGTGGGTGTGGGCTGGTACTGTGACTGTCCGTTGTTGTACTGGGGTGATTGCAAGCCGTTGCTTTGGTAGCGGGGTGTGATCGGAGGGCTGGCGGCGGGGTTGTAGAGGGGTTGTTGGGAGGCGTACGCGGTCTGTGGCTGGAGTGGCGCGGGTCGATGCGCGGCGGATGTGCGGCTCTCCCCCATGCTCGGTATCGGCGAGCTTGAGGACTGAGTCGCGGGACTGACGCTCATGCGCTCCATCAGCTCTTTCAGTCGCGCCTGCTCTCGGTCGGCGCCGCTGCCTTTCGCGGCCTCGATGGCGCTGAGCAGCTGGCCGCCTTCCGATCTTCGATTCTCCACGAAGGACTCGACGTTCTTCTTCAAGCTGTCAACTGTATCCCGCATCTCGTCGTAGAACTGCTGTGCTCTCGACAAGCCATCCTGCAGGTCAGTGTAGGCCTGGTACACCTTCCGGTATTTGCCAAGCACGGCGTTCCGTTGCCGCGAGAAGGCCTCGTACTTGTTCTGCTCGGATCGCACGCGCTTGTCCTGCAACAAGTCGCCGTACGTTCGTGTGAGCTCCTTCATGAGCGAAGACTGCTTGTGGTTTGCCTGCAGTATCCTGTTCAGGTGCGGCCGGAACTTCTCCAGTTCTGATTTAAATAGCTGCGCTTCCTGGTTCGTGATGGCCTTCTTGTTGAGTATCAGCACGTTGCTGATGTCGTCGTTGTGTATCTGCGCGCAGTCATTAGCCTTTCCATCGTTGAGCAGGGACATACACAAGCGTACTTTATCCTTAAGATCCTTCAGCACCTGCTGCCGTTCCCGCTTCACAAGCTGCAGCTTCCGCATCAGCTCCTCCACCCGCTCAATCTGCTCCGCCACACTCTGCCGCGCATCATCCGCAAAATCATCATCCAGCAAATTCCCCTCGTCCGCCGCACCTGGACTCGCGATCCCCTTCTTCCCAGCCCCAGCCTTGATCATCGCCCGCTGATACAGCACATCCGCCTCGTCCGTCTCCCCCGCCGACCGCATCTCATCGAAATCCGACTCATACTGCCGGAAAGAGCTGAACAGCTGCGCGTCGCTCGTCGAGGCCTCCTCGACCGCCGCCCGGTACCGCCGCGCATCCGTCCGCAGGACCGAGTTCAGCCGGCTCGAGGGCTGCTGCGTCCACTCGCCTCCGTACTTACTCCGCATCTTCTCGCACACGGACTCCTCCATGTCCAACGATTTCGTGCAGCCCTCGAGCGTCGACAGCACGCTCTGCTTATCCTCTCGCAGTTGCTCAAAGGTCGGCGCGAACGGGCTATGGCCCGAGAGATCGGCACACCAGCCCCGGAAATCCTCGTCGACGCCCATGCTGTCCTGATCCAGCCCACCTTTGAGGATGTTGAGGCTGCCGGGCAGCTTGAGGTAGTCCAGGGAAGTCGCGAGCTCGTCGTCTGCGGTCTCCACCCGCTCGGCTTCGGCGCGCGCGAGCTTGGCTTTCTCCTCGTCGTACAGACTTGCGCTCTCCGTGACGGACATTGGTACTATTCGTTGGAAGATGTCCGGGCCAATAATGCGCTGGATGTCCTGACCCTGATAAAGCTCGCTGACGGGTATCGCTTTCGCAGCTGGGAGCTTCGGTATGCTCGGCAGGTTGTTCTCTGACGGCACGGGTTGATGGTAGATCATGTCATTGTCGCGGATGTACTCCGTGAGTAGCTCCTGTATCGCGGAGGTGTGCTTCTTCGTCATGTCGGCCAGTATCGTACCCGTCTCGGACGTGAGGTTGCTGTTAGACGGCACGCTGCCCGGAAACGCATTGGCCAATCGTATCGCCTCCTTATTGGCACTCTGCGCGGCCTGCAGCCTGCAGATAGCCTGACCATAGCTATTCGCCTCATAGTCCGCAATGGCCTGGTAATACTGCGCCAAGCTCGCGGTATGGTGCTGCTTGACCTGCACCATCAACAACCACACCCGCTCAAACACCGCCCTCGACACATTGTCCTGCACACCTTCCACAGCCTGCGCATAAAGGTACGCTGCCTGCGCCGCCAGCTTCGCCAGCAGACCCGGCTTCTTTTTATCCACCACCTGCTTCTCAATGAAGACCTCTTGCGCCTGCGCCAGCGTGATGCTGATCAGCGTCTTGACCGTCTCCCGACTCAGATCGGTACTGGGCGCATGCAGGAAATTCTCGTTGATATACGTGAACATGCCCGCGGAAGCCTGGAAGGAATGGTACGCCGTCTTGAGCCCCGTGTCCTCGTGCCGGTTCTGATTCGCCGCATGGCACGACAGCACGGCGGAGATGTTGAAGATGATGCTCGCCTTCTCGTACGCCAGCGAGTACTGACTCGTCGGTTTGTGCGTGAAGGCGTCGAACCAGGTGAAGCTGATCTTGATGTGGTTCTCGTCCACGGGGAACCGTAGGTCCAGCAGCTCCAACTGCCCGTAATACCGATACAGCAAGTCTCTCCCCGCCGCGCTATCCTTCCCCGCTCCTCGCATATCCTGTCGCAGGCGGTTGAGGGTGTGGCATTCCTCCGCATACCGAGCCGGGTCGTCGCCGTACGCGGTGCGGATGTGGTGTTTGATAGGCTCTATCCAGTCGATCTCGTTCGTTTGCTTCAACGGACTGGACAGCATCGGGACCTGCATGGCCGCGGCAGACAGCTGTCGCGAGAGGCCCGGTCGTAGCATGTTTTCCATGAAGAGCTCGCCCTTCTCTTTATATACGTGCCAAGCCCGGAATCTTTCTGCCTGCCAGTGAATGCAGGTACTCGTCGGCTACCTGACTATCCGGAACGAGCTTCCTCTTCCTCTTCTTCTTCTCCCCTGCTACACCAGCACAGGCATCCTCGAAGTTGTGTAACGGTCGGCCAGCCTGGTGTTCAACTTCCAACCTCCTCGTACAATAATTCAACCTGTGTTGCAACAGTCTTCCAGATGTCCAGCTCCAGTGTTGTATCCTTTCGTTCCGCCTTGTTATTCACTCAGTCGTCCAGATTCTCAAAAGTCCACAGTGCATGTATGCAACACCCAAAACCTCGAGTGACGTGGGGGACAACCCGGCCTCAAATGCGGCCGCCAGAAGGGCAAGCCGGCCCGCTTCACAGCCCACCGCGGCAAGCCACGCGAGCAAAGCTGGGCGCTTGCAGCAACTCTATCCTCTATATCCTCCGAACAGCCTGCACCATCACGACGAATCCCGACCGCTCGACCAATTCCTGCATGAAGGGCGAGACGCCGAAGGATCAGCTAGAACGTTCAGCGGTCATGATGTTGTGGCCGAGGGCGAGGCCAGGTGGTCGAGAGGTTAGCCGCGCGGGTTGAGGAGCACTTGATTGGGAAGATTGCTCATGAGGCTTTGTCAAGAGGATTGACTGGATCGTTCTGTTCGGCGCCTAGCGCGAGAGTCGAGAGATCTATGTACGCTCAGACCCGTCTACTGTACACATGACCATCTTACAGCCCGCCATGCCTGCCCACCTACCTTAGCCATCTCGGACACCCGCAAGCAATGCTGTAACAGAGACGCTAGTCAGAAATCCAAAAGGCCGCGCCACCAAACTCCTCCCGCCCATATCCATATTCTTGTGTACACCGCCAGCTTCACCCAGACCCAGACCCCGAAGCCTTCTTCGGCTCCTCCTGCTCCCCACCACCCCGCTCACTCTTCCCGCCCTCCTCCTTCCCCAAACCATCATGCTGCCCCGTCATCGAATGCCACATGTTCTTCAGAAACCCCTCATTCTTATGCTCTTCCGCACTCTGCCCGGGCTTCCGCTCCGGCGCGACCTCCTGGTTCCGGAACTGATTCAGATTCATCACCCGCTTGGCACTCTTGTCCCCCATCTCATCCGCGAGCATCTCGACGATAGTCCGCTGGTTCACGGACAAGTACTTGGGCATCTGGACTTTGAACTCGACGCGCAGGTCGCCGTTGTTGCCGCGGCGCGAGCTGAGCTGCTTCATGCCCATGCCGGGGAGGGTGATTTTGTCGCCTGTGCCGGTGCCCGTGGCGACTTTGACTTTGACTTCGCCGTCGAGGGTGGGGATCTTGATCTCGCCGCCTAGTACCGCGGTCGTGAGCGGGACGGAAGCGGTGTAGAGTACGTCGGAGCCATTGCGCTGGAACTTCGAGTCCGGTGACACACGGATGAAGACGTAGAGGTCGCCCTTCTCAGTCCGCGCCTTCGGGTTGGCCGACTGGCCGGTGGGAGGGTAGTCGCCTTCACCCATGACACGCAGCCGCATGCCATCCTCCACACCGCCGGGTATATCCACCGTCACCGTCCGCCTCTCCCTCAACGCCCCATTACCCCGACATGTCCCGCACTCGCCGCCCTTGGGTATCTGCACGCCCATCCCACCGCACGTGCCGCACGTACTCGCCATCTGAAACCCGCCCTGCACGAAATGCACCCTCGTGCCCGTCCCATCGCACGTCTTGCACTGACTCCGCGCAATCCCCTTCTTCAACCCGTTGCCCGTGCACGTCTTACACTGCACCAACGGCGTGATGACGATATCCTTCTGCACGCCCTTCGCCGCATCCATGAACGAGATATTAGACTGCACCTCGATATTCTCCCCGACCATGATCTCCTCGCTCTGAAACGGATCCCTCCGCCCGCCTCCCCTCCCTCTCCTCGCCCCGCCCCCAAAAGCAGAGAACAAATCCTCGAAATTGAACTCCGCCCCGAACCCTCCTCCTCCACTAGCTCCACCCCCAAACCCACCAAACCCCTGCGCCCCAGCAAAAGGGTTCCCTCCCCCTCCCCCCCCAGCACCCCCGGACGGATCAAACCCAGCCCCCTGATCAAAAGCAGCAGCCCCGTACTGATCCCACGCCGCCTTCTTCTTCTCGTCCGACAAAAGCTCATACGCCGACTGCGCGTCCGCGAACCGATCCTTGGCTTTTGGGTCCTTGTTCGTATCCGGATGATACTTCTTCGCCAGGCCGTAGTAGGCTTTCTTGATATCGCTCGCGGAGGCACCTTTCGCTACCCCGAGGGCATTGTAGGGGTCTCTCGTGGCTAGTGAGGTGGGCGAGGGGTGGAAGGCGCGGCGCTGTATTCGGTCATGGTTCGTGCGCGTGTGCGTCGAGGATCGCGGGCGGAGGTGGGGAGGTTGGTGGTGTGTGGAGTGGAAGCTATGGTGTCGTGGACGCGGGGGCTGTCGGTCTTGGTAGGATGGGTATAAGGGTCGGCTTGCGGCGAGGAGGCGGAGGGGCGTCGCGGCCTTGGGTAGGAGGGCTGGCGATGCTAAGCTCATTACGTTGCTTGATGAAGTGTCTCGAGAGGGCGACGAGGTTATATGGTAGAGGACTGTACAAACGTGCTTCACGCAAATAATGTCAAGTCCATGTTGCGGACTTCAAAAGATTTTGCGGGATCTCCCGACTTCTCGGAAGCTTCTGGACGTCGATTGGCCGAGGCGCGTTTCGAGAGAAATACATGTCTGGCAACATGACAATGAACATCAGGTGCGAGGAGAGCAGCAAATCATCGTCGTTCAAGAGCACCTATTGAAGTACATACTGAGCTGCCTGCGCAGCACCGTGGCATGCCCGAGACCATGGTCATCTCAGGCACAACAAAACAAAAGCCAACGAATCCAACCAATCGGCCGGTACGCCTTTTACCTCCCCGATGCAGTCCATTCAGGATATTCTTGCAACCCGTCATTACATACCTCTGCCCTGCGCCTGCCAGCAACTCCACTGCAACTCTCAGAGTGTCAGCCTAGGCTGTCCTTTCAGCAATAACGACCAGAGTCCCAGTCCATGCGGTCCAGGTCTGCCAGAATCTGGAGCATGCAGCGTTCTGCAGCTACAACTTCCCAGCAAAGGGCTGCTGCCAGAGGTCGATGGAGTGTGTGCGAGCCCCGGGTGGCTATTTCTGCCAGCCGTGCTTTGTCAATTTTACCGGCGGCGCGCCTGGGAGGGGTGACACGAGATTATCTGAATGGATAGCGATCAGAGGGGCGGTGTGCGGAGCGGCTGAGAAAGGGTTTGTCGCTGATCAGAGGCCATGCCTTGGTACGATGCAGAGTGGCTGGCTACCGCCGGGCTCTGGTCGTAGCCATGACACTTGTCACCATCTAGGGAGTACTGAGCAGTCGCAACTCGTCAGCGAACACGTCGAGTAGGATTCCGCTGAACAGGACACGTACGGAAAGCTGTCGAAATCGCCGCGTATGAGTTCAAAACACCTGCACTCCCGCGAAATCTCAGCCGATGTGGAATGTGCGCAACTCGGTGATGTTCCACTCATCGCTCGTCCTCAAACACCAGCGCCTGCTTCTTAGCCATTTCCGCCACCTTCTCGTCCTCCACATCCGGGATGAACCTCCGCATGACCGTTTCAACGTAGGCCTTGGGCATGCCCTGATTGACCGCATCTTTGATTCCTTGATTCATCCGATAGATATACTCCTTCTTCGGCTGGCTCATCGTCGTCATGCGGCGGTTGATGTACACCAGCATCTCCACTTGCTTCGGCTCCTCTTTCGTATCGGGCGGGCTGCCGTGATGCGCCTGCCAGAAGTCGACCTTCAAATCTTCCTTCGTGTACGCGAATGGGACGCCCTCGTTCACGTCCAGCCTATCCTCGTCGGTCTGCTGTAGGCTGTAGACAAGGCCCCAGACCTCATCCACATACGCATTGGCCTCGCTCTCTTGGTCCTCGACCTTTACTATGTTTGCATAGCCGCGCTCGTAGATAATTCAGCGGTAGCCGGTCAAGCGCGCGATGCCAAGGTATTCCGATGTTGGGCACCTCTGGGCCATCTGCTGGAGCCAAAGGTTCGAGCCGTAGGCGAAGTACAGCGTGGAGTGGGGCATCTCATCGGCCGTGGCGGGCTTTCTGTAGGTGATGGAGAATTAGGTCTGTTTTTGCGTGTCGTGTTCAAACAGTAAAGCATGTTATATGCCTTGGTATATGCACCCTTTGCTGGTGAAGGAATACACCGAGACACAGAGACGAGACCTGTGCGTGTCAACGAGACAAGACGTGAACTTTGAGGAGTGAGACGCGCGTGCCAAATGTGTTGCGACTGTCAGATGTCATGGTACAACGAAGTGTGTCTCAGCATACAAAATGTCTCTTTGGCAGTGAATTTGTGCGATGCAGGCAAAGTTGAAGCACACGGATATGCAGAAACACCGAACACCTGTTTCAACTCTCTGCTTCACCAGATTTTAGGGATGACGAGGCTTCTCAGGCTCCACTGCCACAGTGCTTCCCTCCACTTGACCGGATGATAGGCTGGGCTGGGTAGCGACCTACAAGGCTGGGACCACTGCTCGCAACCTCAAGTCTGTTGCAAGACACTCAAGTCTGTTGCAAGACACTCAAGCCTTGACTGGTGCGGTCAACCAGCTGGTCGAGTTCGTATTAGAATTGATATGAAAATCTTCCGGACGCTGGATCGTCTCGAATTTCGCCCACTATTTCGTACACCTAGAACTCTCAGTGTGCAACGCTTCCAAGAAGCCGAAAACCCAGAGTACAGGTCATCAGGTCTTGTGTGTCCAGGTATGGACGACTGAGCGCCCGGGACTTCTGTTTCAAGGTCCTGTATTATCCCAGTACATGCTTGCATGTATGCGACTACGCTCACAAGATGCTGCCTTGCCAAAGGGCCCTGATATGCGCTGTCGCCGTTATCAACCACATCACCAACAGAAACAAAGTAAGGGCTGTGCACACCCCATTAATGCCAGGACTGCTGAACGCCTTCCCAAGCTGTATAGCCGCCAGTGTCAAGCCCGCGTTAGGGAAGACGAAAGCCCACCAAGAGAGAGTGAACGTCATACGCTTGACGCCCGCCACGATCGCCACGCTGCTGATGAAGAAGAACCAAACGGAGAACATGATGACGAATGTTCCGGCAATGATGCCGAGAGCTCTAACGACCTGGCCATCCGGAACGTTGGAGATGCCGAAGGCGTTGGATGGCAGGACGTTGGGCGCTTGAGTGCCGAGGGAGATGAGGCCGGCGGTAGTGTAACCTGGATCGGGTGTCAGCTGCATGTACGGAAACTGATTCTTGACTGTGGGTGCAGGGGTCAGCCGAACACAATAGTCAGGTCTGCTATGATCAGGGGACATCATCCCCGCCCTACCCATGACATAGTAGAGCTGGCTAGCAACCGACAGGCATCCGAATGTGTCCGAGGGTGTGGCTCGAAACTAGAGTAACCGCGGAAAATGAATTGGACTCGCAAGGGGACTCACCAGCAGGTCCAACACTAATGTACATCCCCGGACGTGTCGGTGGCGAAGGCAGCTCGCTGGTCATCAACCGCTGCATGTACATGGCATATACCATGATGGAGACCGTCCACGCGAGGCCTTGTAGCATCACCGCGCCCACCCACATAGAATAGCCAGCTGCAGTGGGCTGACTCGGTATCATTGTCCCCGCCATAGGCGCAACAACCAGCAGCGGATACATCGGGAAGACCCAGGCTGGGACGGCGTCCTTGACTTGTAGTCGTTCGCTTTGGAAGAAGATGTAGTACTGGAAGATGGCCACCAGCAAGACCGCGGCGCAGTACATCCAGAAGAGTACCTTCAGCGCCTCGACGAGCCACGCGCCACAGTTCGGCACGCCGTACGCTTGCATGCTGTTCAGGATGAGGCTAATGGATACCCACGCCGCGCCGAAGAAGAGCCCTTCAATTGGGTGGTGCAGTGACTCCGAGAGCTTCTGTGGGAACATGATGAAACGCGTCACCATCGCCGTAGTGAAGGAGACGAACAGGACCAGATCCAATATGAAGAAGATCGTTCCGATAGTGTCAAGGCCGGCAAAGCGATTCGGTGTTTGCGCGAGGACAACAGCTACGGCGCCGGTCGACATCGTGCACGAGTACCATGGCCTAGTTCGTTTATAACGTTAGCTGTTGTCGTGATGCCTAGAGTCTGGCTTGCCGTACCATGTGAAGTGCAGTATGCGGTCTCTGAGACCAACCTTTCTGAGTTGCTCGTCCTCTGAAGTATCAGTCTCCTTCGACGGTTCGACCGCTAGCTGTGGGTCTGCTCCGTCTCGATCCGGTGGTGGCATTGTTGCGTTGCTCGTCTACGTGATAGAGCTGTGTTCCTTATCTGGGGTGTGTCACAATGCGATCGAGGGACGTCAATAACAAGCCCATCGAACTTTCGATAATGAGCCTCAAGTGGAGACAGTGACGCTGCAACCATGGCGCTGAGACTTCTCGCGTGTCGCGTCGTGCCCGTCACTCCAGTCCTTACCAACGTTGCGGTGATGATGTTGTCCGCGGCCTTGGCACTTGAGATGGCGAGGTCAATCGTTCGGCTGGTTCCGAAGTCTAGCCGTTTCGGACAAGCGTCCGCACCCATCCGTCGTTCGGTACATGTACATGTATCCCGACTTCAGCTCCACGTGCTCAGCGGCAACCTTCGGCGTTGGAAGACGAAGACGTATCTCCAAGCCTCATTCAGAGTCGATAGCCACGCGCGGTCGAGCAAGCGTTCCAAGCTGCCCGAGCACCCGACCATACCGCAGCAGTAGCGCAGCAGCGAAACCATGGACGACGTGCAATGCAGCTTCGTGATGTTTGTGCAGCGTGTCACAGGATGCCCTTTGAGTGCCGTTGGGACCAGGTCTATCTGGCTTCTTTATTCAATTTCCCCCATTTGCCCGCCTGACCCATAGGGTCCGGACGACGTGATGTAAGCGTCAGACTTCCCGAACGCTCGCCAGACAATCGATCATGCTCGCTGCGAAATAGCTCGAGTACGCGCAAGAGCCAGACTGTAGGCATGACTGTAGCAGACACCTTCAGGTCAGGCTTGCGTAGCCTACATGTACAACTGGAGACCGCTACTCTAATTCGGCTGTTGATGCACGAGCCAAAGTTAGATGCAACGTTCAGCGATCGCTTACGAGAGGTACAAAGAGTATTGAACCCGCCCCATGTTTGATGCCACTTGATATCTTGCCATTCCCGTTCCCTTCCGCAGGGTCCTACGCCATCACGGCCTCAGGAAATAATCTACAAGACCTGACGTTGATCTATATCGTTCGAGCAAGCCGCCCAAATCCAACATGAAAGCCTCGACCTTCGCCTTCCTGGCTCTCGCCTTCCTGGCATCTACCTTCGGAGCTCCTGTACCGGTACGCATGCTTACACATGCAACTCGCTCCCCAAAGATCAGCTGACACCGTTGAAGGAGCCGCGCGCCGAAGCGAATGCTCTTGGTAAATGTAGCCCGCGGCCCGCCGACGGCACAGTTATTTGTCGGAAGGAAGCTGAGGTTCAGGTCATGGAGCTGGAGAGCCGAGAGCCGAGATGCACATGCTTTTCGCCAGCGTGCAAGGAGTGCGGCGGCGGCTGAGGTTGATGGGTACGTATGAATTGGATTATGAGGATTGGTGAAGAAGGTGCGAGGTACCTGAGGAATCGCGACTGATCGTCGTCGAGTGCGAGAGCAGGTGGATTGATGGGTTGGCATTCACCGGTCGCGCTGGCACGGCTGTTCACGTGCATTACCATGCTCACACCTGAGACCAAACAGCTCTCACAATGCTTGGCCGTTGCAGCGAACCGTGACACGAATGATAAGTAGAACGTGCCTCCCGCAAAAATGCTACGGTTTCGACCTAAACGGGTGTAGTCTGAGCTCACGGGGGGCGAATCGGCCGTTTGTCTTGTGCCTTCCTTCTATCAATTTACCTCGTTCAATGCTGATGATGCGATCCCCGTACGGTCGTGTGATGCGCTGATCTCTCCACTTTCGTTTTTGCTTCTATAAAGCCGCACTCGAGAAGAATGATTGGACTCCAGGCGAGGGGAATGGATAGGTCGAGCGGAGAAGCAGGCGTTGCGTGGATAGGTACTGTGCGTGCCGGCACCCACCGACGCTCTCGATGTATAGACCAAGGAGCCGCTCATGCTCGTCATTTCAAGGCAATCTTCCGTTCCCCATCCACTGACGGTGCCGCGGTCATCGCATTGCTCACCAAGTCGAGTGATTGTGAACAAGCTACTGCTACGAGAACGGGAGGTAGCATGCACTCGTTCATTCCATTGTGCCTTCAGTTTACGCAGCATACGACCCGTCGAACACTGTGTATCGCAGATAATGGATATGGCGGTCGGGAGTCTGTCAGCGGTATATATACACATGTACAGAGTCTACGCATGGTGGGTCCGCTGTGGCTACCTGCACACCAAAGCACCTGACCCGTTCTCACGGCTTCTGCGTTGTGGGCGTGTGCGTGTCGCGCGCAAAGTAGGTCCATTGCCCTGCTCTCGGGCTTTCCTCTAGATCCTCCCATCTATGATGAACGTCAGTAATTACGCGCCAAAAAGTCAATGATTACATAGGCGCGAGAAACGTACACCTTGTGTTCCGCCAGCGTGTCCACCAATTGGCTCTCACCCTCCGCCACCTGTATCACCTCTTCGATCAAACCCGCCCCAATGGCATTCTCCACCTCTTCGATCTGACCCAACGTCAAAGACGGCTCGGGCTCGATTCGCGGGATCACTCTGTGCTCCTCCACCGGGTCTCTCGAGAGGACTTCCCGCTGGTTCTCCCTCTCCTCCTCCGTTCGCGGCCCTTCCAGTTGCGGTGGCCCCACCGCCTCATCCTCGTACTCCGCTGTTTGCATACCCTGTATCGCACTGGCTCGCCATACAATATTGTGCTCTGTATGTCCCGATGCTGTGAGGACGGGTACGCGCCGGAAAGCCTCCGGATGCTCGTCTACGATCTTCTTGACCCGCTCCTGCCATTCTGTCAGGCCAGCAGGTTTGATGTTCTCGATGATGTTCAGCCGGTGTTTGGTGAGGGCTTCTGTTGACTGCCGGTAAACGCTCGATTCGGGAAAGTGCGACAGTTTTTCGAGGGTAGAGCTGTAGAGGTAGAGTAGTGTACTGCGAGGCGCGCGGTGTGTGAGGAGACCAGTAAGGCCGGTGGGAGCGCCGGGTCTGAGGAAAGTGCTGGAGCGGGAGGCCGTGGCAAGCAGGCGGGTGGTGGCCCTCATCTTGACGGTGGTGGTGGGGTGGACGGTGTGGTAGACGTCTATGCGATCTATGAGGTCAAGCTTCCAATGGCGGAGGGTGGAGGCTCGGCGGAGCAGGCCGTGTTGAACAAGTCGGGGTTATTGAGGCCACTTGATTCGAAAGGGGTTTAATGAATATCACATGTTTGCGACAGCGTACGAACACCCAGACGTTACGCTCGCTCCAGCGCTCTTCTCGCCCCGACACTTACTCCGCGCATATACACCATCAAGCTAGGCGGATGTGGACGGCGGCGAGACACTCTCCAGCGATCGACGGGCCCTGAGCCCATACCGCTTACACGATGCGAACCACATCGCTACTTCGATTGCTCACACTATCGCTCATCTCCTCCACTCTAGCCGCACGACAACCACAACCGGCAGAAGATCTTGCTCTGCTCAAGCGACAGGAAGCCCCAGCCGCAGGCGGCGCTTTCGAGGGCCATGACGATGAGACCAAGACCAACGGCGGGCTGCAGGGCACGATCTTCAACGGCAAGAATGTGCCCGAAGCGACAAGCTTGGAGGGTGCGAAGTTCGCGGAGACGATCAAGGACGGCTACTGGCTTGTTGAGTTCTTCAGCCCATACTGCCACCACTGCAAGGCCTTTGCGCCGACGTGGCAGACAGTGTACGAGTTCTACTACACGCAAGATGTCCTATCGCAGACTCCAGGCTCTGGAGAGGCAGATAGCGACCTGAACAGCTTCACGCGGTACTACAACTTCAAGTTCGCGAAGGTAGATTGCGTCGCGAATGGGGATGCTTGTGCGGACAACGATATCAGGAGCTTCCCGTCGATCGTGCTGTACAAGGATGGGGAGAAGGTCAAGATGAATGTGGGCGTCAAGGATGTCAAGTTTATGAGTAACTGGGTGGAGGAGACGCTGGAGACGATACGACCTGGCTCGAGACCGAAGGGTGGACCGAAGCTGCCTAAGGTTGGCGATCATGAGGTGGAGAAGACGCTTATGCCTGAACAACCGCCTCAGCCGGCGAAGGATGCGGCCGGTACGAAGACGGGGTCTAGTGCCAAGTCTATGGTCTCTGCGACGAAGGTGGCAGAGCTGGTGCCGCCAACGCCGAATCCGGAGGGTAAAAGCAAGGCCTTGACGGCGGAGAATTTCCAGCGCTTGGTCACGACGACGCATGATCCATGGTTTGTCAAGTTCTATGCGCCATGGTGTGGCCATTGCCAGGCCATGGCGCCGAATTGGCAGGGTATGGCGAGGCAGATGCGCGGCCAGCTGAACGTCGGCGAGGTGAACTGCGAGGTCGAGAAACGATTGTGCAAGGATGTCCGAGTCAAGAGCTATCCGACGCTCCTCTTCTTTCGCGGCGGCGAGCGCATCGAATACGACGGCCTACGGGGCTTGGGAGACTTGATCGAGTTCGCCAATAAAGCTGTTGCCGTCGCGGAGCCTCTTATGGATGTCAGTGCTGCAAAGTTTGCCGAGCTAGAGAAGAAGGAGGAAGTTCTCTTCCTGTATTTCTACGATCACGCTACGACATCGGAAGACTTCGCCGCGTTAGACCGTTTGGTGATGAGCTTGATTGGGCACGCCAAGCTGGTCAAGACCAACGACACGGAGCTCTGCGAGCGCTACAAGATCAGCACCTGGCCGCGTCTTCTCGTGTCCCGCGATGGAAAGCCGACATACTATACCGGCCTTTCGCCGCGCGACATGCGAGACTTCCGCCGCGTCCTGAGCTGGATGCAGACGGTCTGGCTGCCCATCGTGCCCGAGCTCACGGCGTCGAACGCGCAGGAGGTCATGAACGGCAAGCTCGTCGTGCTGGGCATCATATCTCGCGACCGCCCGGAAGAGTTCGTGAGCGCCAAGCGCGAGATCAAGAATGCAGCTCTGGAATGGATCGACAAGCAGACGCAGGCGTTCCAGCTTGAAAGACAGGAATTACGGGATGCCAAGCAACTGCGCATCGAAGAGGCAGAG
Source organism: Friedmanniomyces simplex (assembly GCA_005059865.1). NCBI lineage: Eukaryota > Fungi > Ascomycota > Dothideomycetes > Mycosphaerellales > Teratosphaeriaceae > Friedmanniomyces > Friedmanniomyces simplex. The sequence continues at coordinate 73,841 of NAJQ01000045.1, forward strand.
GACCGCAATGACCAGCGCGCTTTACGTGCTGCGAAGAGCATCCGCATCAACATGGACGATATCGAGCGGAAAGAAGTCGGTTTCGCATGGGTGGACGGCTTGTTCTGGGAGCGCTGGCTGCGCACTACCTTCGGCACATCTGTACTCACAGACAACGAGAGAGTTGTGATGTACGACTACGACAATCACCGCTACTGGGACAACACCATGACCGGCAACCCAATCGTCCCATCGCGGACATCCATCCTGGAGACGCTACCGAGAGTCGTCTCGAACCCGCCGAAGATCAGTCCCAAGCGCACGACTACGGTTCTGGGGCACGCATGGTGGGTCTTCCGAGCGCAGTTGTTCGAGCACCCGCTTGTAAGCGTGGGCGTGGCGATCGGTATCCTCGTTGGTATCGTGGTGATGGCGCGGAGGGGTGGGAAGCACGTGGGTATGGACCGCTTGCCGAGCTACTTCAAAGTGGGCGAGAAGGGTGGAGGTGCTGACGGGTTGCTGGGAGGGAATTCAGGAGGCAGCAGTGGGCAGGGTAAGGTGGACTGAGTGTTTGTGTTTGTGTGTGGTTTTGTTTGGCGTGCATTTGTGGCGTGGGCGTGATGAGCGTTCGGGTGTAGGATCTATAGGCGTTCGACGGGACTTCGATCGTCTTTTGTCTGCACCACCAACCCTTTCAAAAGGGAACAAGGGCGACGGGATTTTCTCTACGACATGCTTTGAGCAGTGGACCGGATGAACCTCGGCCCACTTGCCCTAGGAATATATTTGAAACCAAAAAAATGGTTCCTGCGCAAGCTGGGATGGTGTAGTTGGTTATCACGTCTGTCTAACATAAGAAATCTTCGTCGGTTTCCTCTATGTGCACAGAAGGTCCCGAGTTCAAGTCTCGGTCCTAGTAGTTATGCTTTTGCATGCTTGATATTACACAGGTACGTTTTATTGTGCTGCACGGCGGAAGCTCGCGGTATCAATTTTGACGCCGTGGAACAGAGAGTGATGGAAGGCGGTAGATGCTCCCGTCTCTCGCGGTTTGCATTACGTTACGATTACAATCAAGGAGTAATCTTGCCATCTGTCGAACACCTTACCAGTATTCGAGCGCGAGTAGTTGAATTGATCGGAGCGGTTGCGCCAAAGCACTCGTGCCTTCCGCATTGAGCGGGCCGGAAACGCCGATGGAAGTGCATGTGAGGTATAAATGCTGAAGCTGTGCAGGGAGGATATGGTTTCGCCGTTTGTGTGAAAGGCGATCGAGCCTTCGTTGCCACACTCTCTGATAACGCAAGTTGGGTCTGACGCCTTAGCATGTTGTTCAAACGTCCAGGATTTTGCGCTGCCGTGAAGAGGATTACAGTGGACATGCTTTCGACGGCGGCGAAGAGGCTTCTTGGCAAAGCGATAATATGCCATACTCCAGAAAGCAAGGGGCAGGCGTTTAAAGACGAGCGGTTCGCGGATATGTTGGAAGATCTCAAAGCTGCGGACGGATGAAGTCACGTACGATGGGTGTCAAAGTCCGTGCTCCTGCTAATGGGGATCAGCGTCCAGTAACACGACCGTCCAGTTCCCGTCCATCCTTGCTGCTGATTGAGCGGTTGTTCCTCCAGGAAGTAGCGTTGTTGTGTCTGAGGAGACTAATTCTGTCGCCACTAAGCTCGGTGACATGATTGGACTTGTCTCGACAGCAGACCGGAGTGAACGGGTCTGTAGAGGGAATACCCGGTGACTTGAGCGTTCTCAGCGACAAGGAGGGAGAGAATGGTCCGCGCGAAAGTGACGATGAGAAGAAGAGGTTGGTCTTGTCGCGTATGGCATACACTTGACTCGCGGGTTCGGGTTAAAGATGATACGACTAAGAACCTTGCCCCCGAGCGTCGCCGATGCCGGGCATGAGACAAAATTCCCGTGAGCGACACCTCCGTCACTTCGCGTCTCGAGAACTTGGTACCCCCAGTCGTCACAGAAGATCAGGCTCATCGCACTAGCTATACAGTCACGGGGGAAGAGACGGTTCAGGAAGACACGCCTCGGAAGGGACAATCAATGCGGCAGACGAGACCGCTAGGGAAGAACGACTATGGCTGTCGGTCAAGAAGAGCCGCCAGCAGCGGGTCGCGACAGTGTTGAGGTGTCGCAGAGAGTACATGCGCACGCGGCGCCTGTAGTCGGCACATCACCACCTGCGTGGACAACCAAGGTGAACGGGGTGAAGCTGGCGGAAAAGGAGAGGCAGGAGTGGAACACGAAGCATTTGGGCAGTAGGTTGGCTGTAGATGCTGTGTGCGCCGCGAGTGCTGGTGGATTGGTCGCACCGCTCATTACCATGATTGATAAGTATGTACTGGAAGCATAGCTGCGGGACGAGCGAAGCTAACGAGTGCAGGGCTATCATAGAGAACGCAAGTGGAAAGCGGCCAATGATGCCGTCCTTGAGAGCCTCTCTGTCCACGCTACTCCTCAGACCGCACCGCTTTCTCACTTCAAAGCCCTTCGCTCTGATACTCATGTTGTACAGCGGAACATATCTGGCAGCCAACACACTCGATACGTTCAAGTCAACGACGAGCAACAGAGCAGCATCCTCAACCTCGAGTGGACCAACAAAATTCGCCGCCACAAGTGCTGCCAACCTAAGCCTCTGCCTTTACAAGGACAGCCAGTTCACGAAAATGTTTGGTACTGTCTCGGCGCGGCCAGTGCCTTCTGTAACGTATGCGCTGTTTGCTGCCAGAGACTGCCTCACGATCTTCGCGTCCTTCAATCTGCCGCCGATACTAGCGCCGAACATGCCACTCTCCGAGTCTGCCGAAAAGTACATCAGCCGTGCTTCCGCTGCACAGTTCCTCGCGCCGGCGGCCATTCAGCTGATCAGTACGCCCTTCCATCTGCTTGGCCTAGATTTTTACAATCGCAATGGCGGAACACCTTTTAGCGATCGGCTTAGGAAGGTCAGGCTGGATTGGATGAAGAGCAGCATTGCGCGCATGTGTCGCATTGTGCCTGCGTTCGGGTTCGGTGGCGTTGTGAACAACGGCTTGCGAGCAAAGCTCATGAAGGGTCTGGAGTAATAGTCATGGCGAGGCAACGCGGCAAGCTCGTCTCGGATCTGATTTCGGGCATTAGCGGGCGTTACGGTGCCGCTACAACATGGCGGCCATAGACCCTGGGATAGAAACATGCAGCAAGCGATGGCGTTGTCCTGCAGGGAGCATGGTTATTTGTACATTAGATGCTAGAGAGCTGGAGCTCGGAATTAGAGCCGTGGTGGCAGGCGATGGCCGCATATGGGCACATTACCCTTTCCTCGCTCTCACCGCTGCAAGCTTCGTAATGGTACCATGTTCCGAGGTGTTCTCGGATCCGTAGGATTTCCGTAACGCGGTTACCAGACATTGCGCTTACCTTGTGCCTTCTCGTCTTGAACAGTGTCCTTTCACCTCCAATCATTCTACGGGTTTTCGCAAGGGTTGACGTTCACATCCGACTGGTCTTCTAAAGCCTTCCCGTCCTCGCGTGTCGTCGCATACGGAGCTTTGTGACCTTAGCCACCAACGAGAGAGCATAAACAGGATGTTATGCATCCACCGTAAGGGCAATAAGCACGCTGCTCGGACGCGCCAATACATTGTAAGCCCGCTTCGGATCCATGTCCTGGGCCTTCAAAGGGACACACCTCGTTGTGGACTGGTGGACAGGGATGTATTTGGACCGACCAGCAGCAGGGTCCAACATGTTCCTCGATGCTCGCCGCGTGCAGGTAACGTGCTTATCGCTTCATGCGGCTTCACAGCTCGGCTGTCATCCGCGATGCACGCCAATGCAAGTGGCGCATGGACGCCTCGATGTGAGCCGATGAGCGTTCTGGGGAAGCGGCTTGTGGATGTTGGTGACAAGGGTAGCGTCTCGGGGGGGGGCGCCGGGGAACCCTGAAGACGCATGGCCACATCAAAGGCACATGGACAGCCGGCTAAGGGCGTCTGGTCAATGATAACGTTGCGGACTTCGACGCTTTGTTTGCGGGCTCCGTCTTCATCGACCATCAGACACGACAGTCCAAATCGAGGCCGTCTCGTGTGTGTACAAGCAGGCGCATTGAGGCAATGATCACGGACGGCAAGAGTACGGAGAATTCAGAGTCCGGGAGGCGAAGGCGCGGGCCAGCTGGACATGATGTATAAGCTTCAGATAACCGACATATGCGGCAAACTCACTCACCTCTTTCGTCAGGAGGTACCAATCTGTCGGGTCGGGCGTACAGTGGGTCAATTCGATACATGTAGCCGCTTACCAGGTGGTCCTGAGGCCGAAGAGGTAAGGGCTCTCTGCTTTGTCTTGACCTCACCTGCTTTCTTCCCTTCCCGTCAACAGCGCTCGCTTCTACACCCCCAGTGCTCTGCATATCCAGCCGAAATCTTCCGCTCAGTGCACTCAAGATCGTTTCCTTCTCGTCACCGGAACCTGGAGACCCCGTTGTTCGCGCGCAGTCGACAGCCAAGCGCACGTATCCGCCTCATGTTCGA
>NAJQ01000450.1:0-24408 GCA_005059865.1 Friedmanniomyces simplex
ACGTAGAAGCACATGCACAATACAAGGCCGCCCACCCACTGACACGCACGTACAACAAGACATCGTCCACCGCCTCCCCTCCCAATCCCCCCTCCTCTTCGCCGCCAAAAAGCAAAAGAACCTCTCCTTCGAGACCATCGCGCAAGCCCTCGGCCGCGAAGAAGTAGCCGTCGCCGCCCTCTTCTACGGCCAAGCCAAAGCGAGCGAGGAGGACGTCAAGAACCTGGCCAAAATCCTCGACCTCCCCGAAGACAAGCTCATGGAGACCGAGATGACCGGGTGGCCGGACCGGGGCAGGCAGATGGAGATGCCGCCCAAGGAGCCGCTGGTGTACCGGTTGTTTGAGATTGTGCAGAATTACGGGTATGCGTACAAGGCGGTGATGAATGAAAAGTTTGGGGATGGAATCATGAGCGCCATTACCTTCTCCACGAAGGTGGAGAGGGAGGATGATGAGAAGGGGACGTGGTGTAAGATCACGTTGAGGGGGAAGTGGTATGTCTTCTTCGTTCATCAGGGCTTCCTGGAGTTGTGCAAGTGCAGCGTGCTGACTTTGAGGATAGGCTGCCGTACTCACGCTTCTAGCCTGCTTCGCGCGGCCACCGTAGGAGAAGTAGTACCTGTGACGTTCCAACTTCAAATAAAGCACTCGATCCGCCGCCGCGCGCTGCTGCCGTAGTCGGTTTGTTTTGTACCTTAGTTACTGCGGGATGTGTCGTCGTGAGTGCGAGGGCAGTGTCTTCCCACCTCGAGCCAACGTCACTACACGCTTGAGATCGCACTTCCCACTTCCAATATTCCCTGCCGCTACCTCTTCGACACTGCCACATGCTGCATTACACTTACCTCGCACATCAGCAAGCATTGCCATTTCGTCCTCAAAAACTTTCACACATCGCTACTCTCCTCGGACGCCTCTCGCCACCGACTCCATCCCGCTCCATATCAATAGTAACTACCGCCAATCGCGCTCCGACAGAGGAACATGGGTGCCAATCATTCGAAGACGAACAGCAGCGGCGGCACGAAGGATGGCAAGCGCTCGCCGATCCAAGAGAAGCACACCTCCGCCGACTCGACGGCACCATTCGCCTTCAAGGCCGCCGCCCTGAACATCGACCGCTCCCCAACCATCGACAAGCGCACCAGCTTCGGCGGGAAATCACTGGGCCGCAGCCGCACCAACACCATGAGCTTCCACGGTAAGTCTCCTGAACCATACTCTCCCGGCATCTCACTCATCCACTCGCAGGCTCGACCCATACCGTATCCGACCTCGACGCCGCCGCCTTACCCCCCACCATCCACGAGCTCGACGGGCACCCCAACATCACGCGCCCACCCCCGCCCCCGCGCCTCCGGCACCTGAGCGAGCTGATCGATCCCGCCGAGCTGCCGATAGACGCCCACGTGCGATCCCCGAGCGGGCATCTGCTGGCGCCGGAGCAGGTCCTGGTGCACCCGGATCGGCCGCTGAGTATTCGCGAGCGGCAGGCGGAGATCCGGGAGAGGGTACGGGCGGCGAGTCGGTTGGGGTGGGAGGCTGAGCGGGTGGAGGAGGTCCCTGCTTTGGCAGTAAAGGAGGTAAGAACCAATTCCGGCGGGTTTTTGGCGTTCCTGACTGACTGAGGGTAGAAGCGTGCTAGCTGGTGCTGCTTTTGTTGACAGCTCACTCACTTTCGCTGGTACACGCAGCGACCCGAAGCCTGTCTGCAATGCCACAAGTAGTGGTGATGAGGTATTGGATGCCGCGCGATGAGACATTTACGTTCACCGGGAAAGGATGATATGACTATATTGAGGGTGACAATGGCGTTGGAGACAGCCACGAGAAGTACACCACTTGCGCATCTGATCGCATCGCGTTTATCTGTATAATGGCAAGCTCAAAAGTTCAATAGCTTGCTTATACCATTCAATGACTGCAGCCCGGTTGAGGCTCATTGTCGCTGTCTCACTGGTCCTTCATGTCTCGGAAATCAAACAACCGCGCGGTCACGGCCTAGTGTGTCTGCAAGCCGTGAGTGAGCACGCTCTCTGGCACTGTCGCGTGCAAATTCACCCGGGCTCAATTCACCCACAATCAATGGTCTCTCAATGGTGAGTCCTTCACTCAATCGCGCCTTCCTCATCCGTTAGCGCAGCGTTTGATCTATAAAGTTCTACCTGCAGATCGTCGACTCGCGACTTCATACAACATCACAACAACAACTACTTCGATCTGATACAACACAACAAGCCCCTTACTTCTCGGATAGTGCAACAGCGACAGTCAACATGGTACTCCAAGGCTCCGGCCAGGCGGTCGGCATAACCCGGGGCAGGGTCGAATGCACCTACCCCAACTGCCAACAGCGCTTCGTATCCATCCAAGAGATGCGCCGACACAAAAAGCACGCCCCGGAGCACGACTACTGCAAGAAATGCGACCTCGACTGCGCCGACTGGGAGGAGCTCCTCCAGCACAAAGTCAGCCTCATGGACGACTTCTACCGCAACCGCCACTCCCTCGGCACCGACGCCCAGCCCGCCCACATCACCTGCGAGTTCTGCGGCGAGGACTTCAAGAGCTTCGGGGGCCGGCGCGGGCATCGCGAGCAGATGCACCCGGCGGACCAGGAGATCCGGTGTTCCGGGTGCGAGGCCCTGTTCACTCGGGCTGGGAATTTCGTCGCTCACTTGGAGCAAGGGAATTGTCCCGAGATTTCGGCGTATGAGTTCCGGGCGAGTGTGGTGCACAAGCATATTCTCAAGGAAATTTTTAAGGATCCTGGGGAGTTCGGGGCGCGCATGGCTGCTAGTGGGGTGGGTTATGCGGAGGAGGCGTTGCCGGGCGCGGTCACGGAGGGTGCGGAGGGTGAGGATCAGGATCAGGATCAGGAGGAGGGAGGCGTGAACTTGCTGGATGAAGAGCATGCGGAGCAGAAGAGTGGCTACCACGCTCTGGAACCGGATGTAGATCTGATGAGCATGGAGGAGCCGTACGCGAGACCCATCCACGAGACGTGGCCGCGTCTGCCGGGCATGCAGACCGCGCAGCTCAGCCGGGCCATGAGAAGCATGTCGATCAACTCAGACGCATCGTCCGTCAACGGCTCGGAGTCTGCCATGAGCGACGTTACCAGTCGCCGCGGCGGCCTCAAGGTGCACACCGAGTCCTCCCGCTCTGGACCCTGGCCTTCCCTGTCCTCTCCAATCAGTACCGCATCGGTGGCCAGCGACGACGGCGACGACGATACAGTCTCGAACGCAGCTTCAGACAGGACCGCAATCAGCTACCCCCAAAAGCCAACCGTCTGGACAGGCCAAAGCTCCAACACCCTCTTCAAACCTACCCACCCCAACCCCCCACCACCAACCACAACCACAGCCACCACTGCCACTGTCGCCCGCACGCGCCAACTGGAACAACTGAAACAACCCCCCCACCAAGCAAACGCCACCAACCTCCTCTACCTCCGCTTCTACGACCCGTCCTCCCCAGACTACTCCCCAACCCGCTTCCACCACCCCCTCCTCTCCAGATTCTGCTGCCCCTTGCCCCAATGCGACCTGGACGAGTGCCAGTACGACACCCTCTCGGACCTGGAGCAGCACCTGCAGCACTGGCACCTGGACCACAAATTCGTGTGCCCGACGTGCCTGAAGCGGTTCGCGAGCGCCACGGCGCAAGTGGCGCATATGGAGAGCTTGGGCGGGAAGTGTCGGGTGAGGGAGAGTACGGAGTACAAACTGGTAAGTGTGGACGGCGAGTGCAGGTTTCGGTTGCTGGTTTTTGGGCTGACAGGGCGTAATACAGGTCCAGGATGAGATCACCGGCGGCTTCCTCGCGGCCAAGCGGCTGGAGGAGCCGTTCATTTATAAAGTGCAGCGGGCGCTGGTGGTGGCGGGGCAGAAGGCGCGGAGTGATGGGGTCATGCAGGTGGAGTACAAGGCCAAGATGCCGGGGGAGCAGTGAAGCGTGGAGGCTAGTGGAGGCTAGGCAGGGATCAGTGGCGAGTAAGGCAATTTTGGGTTGACGACCGGCGGCGGGATGGAGTGAGATTGCTGTGCGTCGGTCGATGAGCTTCGACTAGGCGGCGTGGGCTAGATGCGACTGGTACTTAATTCGGGACGAGGACATCTCGGAGATAATATTATTTCAGTGGTGGATGCTGATCACGCTGCCACCATGTGCGCCCCCCATGTGTCTTCGAAGGTCCCCAAACTGAGGCCTTGGCAAGTCCGGTCTCGAACGGGAGGAGGGAGGATGGCCCACGGCAGTCCCGACAATCGACCGACACGCCCCAGAGATGCCCCACACTCTCTGTGGTCTTTGTGTCGTTTCCTCAAATACACAGGGTAGTACCAGGCTGGGCGACACGAGCCAGACCGCTCCTGCTCGGTAGATGGTAAATGGAGCTGTCATCGTTCCCCCCCGGACTCAAGCAAGAGTCAACCCATCTCTAAGCTCCCACACCTTCTTCCTCCTTCACGCCCCTCGTGCCCCTCCCCATCCCCGCCGTAGCCGCAGCATTAGCATTACCAGCAACAGCGGACACACTACTCCCCGCGACCCCTCCGCTCCCCACCTCCCCACCGTCCTGCATGAAGAAGTCCACCTCGTCCACCAAATCCCACACGATATCCTCGGCAATCTGCTCCTTGTACCTCTCCCCGACCCCCCTACACTTCCGCCCGGGATTCCACCCCTTTTTCTCGCCGCTGGCGTCCACACCCACCATCGACGGTTGCTCGCCCGATATCCGCTGCTGGGGCGCGTCCGTGGGTACATGGGGCGAGCGAGCCTTAGCAACAGCAGTAGGGGCACCAGCGAGGTGTTTTGGAGGCGCCCAAAACCCTTCCGTACTATCCCCGAAATTCACCTCCGCGACCCCGCCCCAGAAACAGGAGACAGCGGGGAAGTAACCCACAATCCCGTCATCGAACCCTTCCCTCGCGCCCATGGTTTTGCTCGGCGCGGAAGCGGGGGGTAAGAAAGCGAGGAGGTTCTCGAACGCTGTGCCGAGCAGGACGCCGTTCTTGTAGATTCGCATCGCGCTCTGCGGGAGGGTGCGGAGGCTCGCGTGCTCGTGGTTAGGGTTCGGCGGGGTCTTGATCACGTCCTTGGAGGCGGTGGCTTGGTTCGTCAGGGCCGAGGCTAAGTTTGTGAGGTTCGTCTGGCGGTCGGAGTAGACTTCCATGGGTTTGGAGGCGACGTGGTCGAGGACTTCGAAGTAGCTGTTGCCCTTGTAGGCGACGGGGATGCGGTCGCGGATGACATCCGTGATCTCCGCGCCGGGCTCGAGGTAGTACGAGGGCTGGTCGAAGCCGTCGCCGATGTCGACCGCGGGGTTGTAGACGCCGGAGACGATCTTCTGGTGCAGGTTGAGGGAGGGGAGTTGGAGCTCGACGCCGATGATGTCGCCTTCTTTGATGTGTTGGTCTTCGGGCGCGAGTTGGATGGGGAGGGGAGCGGCGCCGGCGAGGGCTTTGGCGCCTTTGCCTTTGGTCTTTTTAGGGTGGAAGAATTTGCCGGGGCGGGAGCGGTGCATGGTTTCGAAGCGGAGGTCGGTGATGCCGTAGCTGTAGCCGTCGAAGCCTACGGGTGCATCAAGTGGGGCTTCTCGTCTCGCGAAGCCGAAGCGGACGTGCGGCTGCGGGCCTTGTGCGTCGGGCTCGGGTCCTTCTGGTGGGACACCACGGTGGACTCTGATCTCGTAATACATCGTTCCTTCTCGAGCGCAGACGTTGGACCGCACCATCCGCCACCCCTTCTCGTTCGTGGTGACCAGGGCGTTGGTCGTGAAGTACATCCACCGGTCCGCATCCTCGAAGCTCAACCGGGCGTAATGCGGCGCGGGGGAGGTGCTCCTGTAGAACTGCTTGTGCGGGAACAGTGGGTCGGCGACCGCTCTGCCATAGCGGTACCCCCGCTTGTTCTCCGCCAGCTCAATCGGCTTGTACAGCTGCCTCTCGCCGTCGGGCAACTCCAGCGGGTAAGGCTCGTGCGAGATCATGATGTCGTCCTTGGGCGGGTCGAAGTCGGACGGCTTCGGCGGCGGGACGTTGAAGCGCTGAGGGGAGGGATAGGCGTGCGCCGCGTTGGCTTTGCGTTTGCCGAGTGATGAGGCTGAAGAGGAGCCATTCGGATTGCTTTCGCGCTTCTTGAGCGAGTCCTTCTTCTCTCGTTGCTCGCGGTGGACGGGTGCGGGTGCGGGTGCGGGCGTCTTCGATGGTGCGCGCGGATTGAGGGGAGATGGGACCGCGGGGGTGTAGTCGTCTGGTATAAGCCCCTGCATAGGCGCTGGGGACTGCGATGCTTCCGCCATGGCGACGAGACTGCGGATGTCAAGTCACGATGTTTGTACGTTTGAAGCTTCCAATGTCTCGTGCGCTTGACGCGACTGTGTCTAAGGTTTCGCGCGGTGTGGAGGCGGCCCGCCAAAGGTGGGGCGAAATCTTGGGACCGGAATTTGTCGAAAAGATGTAGGAGTAGAGGTACTGTACACACGAAAAGCATCAACCACACACAGCCACAATGCCCAAGACAGCCAGATCCAACTCCGTAGCGCGCCACGAGCGTCAGCATAACCCGCTCAGCGAAGAGTACTCGCCCACCGCACCTCTGAAGCAGAAAGCGGGCAAGAAGCGGAAGCAGTCACATGGCGAGGAGAATACGCAAGAGGGCTACGTAGACAGCAAAGCCTCCCGACGCATCCTCGACCTCGGGGAGGGCCTTGCGGCGGAAGACGAGGCGGAGCGGGAAGCGAAGCGGCCGGCGACCGCGACGTCGGTGTTCGATGGCTTAGGCGGCGGCTTCCCCAGGGATGTCGTGAGCGACGAGGAGGGTGATGGCGGGGTGGATGTTGGCGAGTACGATAACGAAGAAGCTTGGGGTTCGGAAGAAGAGGTGGAGGAGATCGAGGTCGACCCACAGGACCTAGAGACCTTCAACAAATTCAACCCCTCCTTCGACCCAGCAACACTACTACACCCCGAAAACGACGCAGACGCAGAAGACCCCCCCACACACCTAGCCGACCTCATCCTCTCCAAAATCGCTGCCCACGAAGCCCAGCAACAAGCCACCACCGGACCACCCCCCACCGCCCCCCCAATCCGAGGCGGCGGCACCCTCGAGGACGCCATCGAACTCCCCGCCAAAGTCGTCGAAGTCTACACCCAAATCGGCACCCTCCTCGCCCGCTACAAATCCGGCAAACTTCCCAAACCCTTCAAGATCCTCCCGTCCCTGCCCCAATGCGACACCCTCCTCTCCATCACCCGGCCCGAAAACTGGACCCCCAACGCCGTCTACGAAGCCACCAAACTCTTCACCTCGTCCCGCCCGGTCCTCGCGCAGGCGTTTGTGTCGGATATCTTGCTCCCCCGTGTGAGGGAGGATATCCTGGAGAATAGGAAGCTGAACGTGCATTTGTACAAGGCGATGAAGAAGTCGTTGTACAAACCCGCGGCTTTCTTTCGGGGGTTGGTTTTCCCGCTCGTGGCGTCCGGGACGTGCACGTTAAGAGAGGCGACGATTGTGGCCTCCGTGGTGGCAAGGGTCAGTATCCCCGTCCTGCACTCCGCCACCGCATTGTACAGATTGTGTGAGATCGCGGCCGAGCAGATGATGGCCGATGTCGAGTCCGCGGGGGCGTGCAATATCCTCATCCGCACGCTGCTGGAGAAGAAATACGCCCTCCCGTACCGCGTGGTCGATGCGCTGGTCTTCCATTTCCTGCGTTTCCGGGCTGTGCAGCAACAACCACAGACGAACGGAGGCGACATCAGCATGACCGGCTCTGGCGCGAAACCAGCCGGCGCTACTGCTACTGCGTTGGACCACAAACTCCCCGTCCTCTGGCACCAGTGCCTACTGGCTTTCGCGCAGCGGTACAAGAACGAGATCACCGAGGATCAGCGGGAGGCGCTGCTGGATCTGCTACTGGTGAGGGGACATCGGCAGATTGGGCCCGAGGTGCGGAGGGAGCTGTTGGAGGGGAGGGGGAGGGGCGTTATGGTGGAACCCGTCGCGGGGGAGGCTGGGGCGATGGCCGGGATGGGGGTGGGAGATGGGGATGATACTATGATGGGGGTGTGAAAATTGAACTTCCGGTGGTGTGTGGGGGTGGTGTGGGCGGTGTATGTGGGTCTATGATGACCGCTTACGTCTGTGATGATGACGATGGGCATGGGTATGGTATGGTATGGTAGGTCCCGGTCCTCCTCAAAAGGGAGAGTTACAGCTCAGAGGCTACCTACATAGCGAATGCGTCTCGAACCAATCTGAAAGCTGCGGTGTGCGGCGGAGCTTTTTTTCGTAAATTGCTTCAATCGGATGCGTTGTCTTCACTCCTGGCTTTGCTTTGCTTTACTTTACCCACAACGCGGTGCTCCACCTCAACTACGATGGGATACCGTTTCTAGCAGATCCCCTCCCCCTCGAGATTCGCACGATGCTGACGCTTTGCTGTCTGCGCGGCGATGGGGCTTGACAATCTCAGTGAACGTCGTCCCACTCGCCTACAGATGGGGCGTGAGACTCGACGAGCCGCCGTTTTGCGAGGGTACGATGTTACTGCCGCGGAGACAGCGAGGACACCTATTGGACTTGGGGAGGGTTGGGCGACCCCTACCCCGTGGTCGTCGGGGTCTTGTTCGACTCCATGTCCACATGATCCTTCAGTCCTTAGGGATTGGGTCGCTGTATTGTCCCCCCCTTTGGCGCCACCGACGCGTACTATAAGCCGTCAACTCTAGCCGCGGCGTCTAGCTCACGTTCTTCCTCGCAGAGCGCCAGCGACCTTCAGGAATCGGCGAGCTAGCTAAGTCGCAGGTGGGTGGCTCGAGAAGGGCACAGTCTCCTCGTTCCTTTCAAAGTATGCTGAAGCTAGCCTCTCTCTCTCTTCAAGCGCGCCAGGTCTGCCACATGTGGTGGAGCGTCGAGGAAGGACATCGGCCGCCCAGCAAGCCAGTGATCGCACAGAGGCTGGTGAAGGGGTACCTCACATCGCTGCGGTGGCAGAGGGCGGATTCAACTGGTAGTGGCCCGCGGTAGGGATCCTGATACACTCATAACACAAGTCGACTCCTCTCCTCCCAGGCTTGCCTGAAGTTGTACAAAAATATGGTCCCGTATCCCGAAAGAGCGCCTGATGTTGTCCTGTCGGCCCCGATCCTCCGTCATCTCTGGATCATCACGGGATAGCCCGTACGAAAATAGCCGCGACGTGCGACCGCCTATCATCCCCAGCGAGCTCTACTCTCCAAAGATACCGCTGCCTCCCGCAGCGTTCGCCATCGCGGCACCGAACACGTCGTCCGCCTTACGTAGTCCTTTCCCAATTTTCTCGACCTCGTCGGCAGCAGTGGTCTTGCCATCGCGGAGTAGGCTCGCCCAGGTCGTCGCAATGAGCGTGATGGTTGGTATGTCAAGGAACCTGGGCGGTCGAGGCAGTCTTTGGACTGGGGGAAAAGGGGAAGACTACTTAGTGGATCAATTGATTAGTTTGCGTAGGACGTGTAGGGGAGGGAGGGCGCAACAAGGTCCAAGACGTACCATTTTTGTGGTTCTAGCTGCGTGATTTTCGTAGTGTGTTTGTGTGTTTGTGTCTTATAAGAGGTCTGCAAAGGGGATTCGGTCAGTTGCGCCCGCGGCAAGGTTCAAAGGGTCTGGCTGCGACCTTTAGGAATGTATTATACTTTGTCGATGTCTTATGAGTAGCAGAAGTGTACGAGAGCAGAAGTCTAGGTTAGGATGCGAGTTTGCAAGCAAGCAGAAGTCTATTAGAATGTGAAAATGTGTGGTGACTTGTATTAGAAACCCGTAGCACGCCAAAATTCTCTAGCTCAGCTCAACCCAGGATTCGCCACTGCCTCCGAGAAAGGAAGGAACGGGGCTAAGTCGCAGAAACTCCCCATTGCTTAGTACAAACGAGCACGACAAAAGGATGAAGTGTAGTATATCTCGCCCCCTTCCCAAGCGTCTCTTGAAACCTAGAGGTCTGGCAAAGCGACTTCCGGGAATCTAATCTATGTCGGTATACCGCATGGTTGCAAGCTAGCGGACTTCACTCCGCGAGCCCCCTATCGATCCGCGACGTCCTGTATAGTAACAAAGAAGGCGAGTCCGATCGCTAGATTTCATGTTCCTGTTTTGTTACAGGGACCAAGGTAGGTCATCAGTCATCGCGACTGCCAGCCAATGGAAGTCGTCGGCTTCGACATCTTCGACTCGCTTATTCCTTCTGGAAAAGCACCAGGCAGAAAAAGTTTGGTGGCAGAGTTGACAGGTGACAGTAGTCGTTGGAATGGTATAGCTTTCCCGCTGTCATGTAGGTGCGCTGGCCTGGCCTGGCCTGGCCTGACACACTATGCGCGCGGGGCTTTCCTGTTGCATAGCAGGGGATATCGACAGACCTGCCTGTCCTTTATCGCTCCGGACGACCGTCTCGTAGTCCCGCGCTGTTTTTGCGGAGAGTGCATCGCTGCGGGTGCAGGGGGGCGATTCAACCAGCAGGAGCCTGCCGCAGTATCCGTATGCACCCGTAGCAAAGCCGACTCCGCTCAGGCGCATGCCCTCGGAGCGGAGCATCGCACAGCTCACAATGCTCCTCTACTTCCTCCCGCAACGCCGGGACCTTTAGTTTCCCGGTCGTGCGCACGACATTCGCCACGATGGATGGAAACTCGCGCTCCACGGAGGCGAAGTACTGCTTCATCAGGTCGTCGATGGTGGTGTTCTTCGTGCTTACGGCGGCTTTCGGCACGTCCCTCAGGATCATCTCGTCGAGTCCGGGCTCGACAAGCGAAGTGAAAGAGATGATTTCCTTGCGCAGGAGGTCCCGCATGGGATAGTAAAAGGGCAGACCATGCGGGGCCTCGCCATCGCCGATTGAACTGGGCAGAGTGAACCCCCTCCCCTTGGCCGTCTCAGCGAGGGTGCGTTCGGCGAGGCGGGTGGTGCTGTCGGCCCAGAGGACGGCTTCGCAGGCGTGGTGTTGGGCCGCGTGGACGACGAGCTTGCGGAGGAGGATGTGGAGGAGGTCGGCGCGGGAGGTGGCGGAGGGGAGGGTGGAAAGGAGGGTGGAGAGGGGGTCTGTTGTCGTGCTGGGGGGATTGTTGGGAGGAGTGGCTTGGTTGAGGGGGGAGAGGAGTTCTGGGACGCCTTCTAGGCTGAGGGCGTCTGAGAGGGGGAGATTGAAGTACGTGTGCATGGGGTACCGTTCCTTCACTCTCTCAAACAATGCTGCGCTCCCCTCTCGCGCCCCATCATCAATAAAGAGGGCAAGAAGCCTATACCCCGTCCGCCCGCTTTTCTCTGCCTGCACGCTCAAGTGCTGGCTAAGTATATGCAGCAGCACCATCGAGCAAGGGCCCAAGGAAAGTGGCAAGAGGAGCAGCCGCTCTTTGCCGGCTTCGGCATGTCGGACGCGGAAGCTCTCCATGCGTTTGATGATTTTGGTGGAGACATATTTGGCGAAGCAGGCGGAGCAGAGGGGCTCGGTGCGGACGGTGATGGTTGGGGCGTTGGCTTGGCAGCGGCGGCAGAGGGTGGTGTCTACAGCGGCGGGGGGTTGTCGTCGGCCGGGCATGGTTGGGTGAGGATCCCTTGAGTTTGGTGGGTGTAGATTGTTTTGATGAGTTGCGTTATTTTACTCTAGTCATGTGAAGGTCCTCGTTGAAAAGGTACATTAA
The DNA here is from genome assembly GCA_005059865.1 of Friedmanniomyces simplex. Lineage (NCBI taxonomy): Eukaryota > Fungi > Ascomycota > Dothideomycetes > Mycosphaerellales > Teratosphaeriaceae > Friedmanniomyces > Friedmanniomyces simplex. The sequence continues at coordinate 11,683 of NAJQ01000450.1, forward strand.
TGTGCAGTCATCGCCGCTCCGCATCATGCCCTTGCCCTTCCATTTTTGCTTGGCGGAGGTCGTGTCACTGGAGATCAGGGGAGCGAGCAGATCTGATGAGAGCCTTCGCGACGTCCAGTATCTGCTGTAACACTATAGACACGCTCATGTCATCTTGACCTCCATCAACACCCTCATAGAACTCTGACAGCGACGTCGATATGACATGCCCAGACAATGCCAAGTCCGGCAGCGCCCATCACAAGGTTGGCGATTTCTTCTCGTCCTCATTCTTCCCCAGTTCAACCAAAAAGTCTCACCGAGATCGGCAAGGGCGAGTGGACGTCACAGCAGACCACACTTACTACCACTACACTTACTACACTTACTACACCTCCAGCGCGAGGACACCCATCATCACCATCGCGACAAGCACCCCCTACCCGCATCCGCCGCGGTAGCCGAAGACCAACCGAGCACCTCCGTACCCGCTCACACCATTGGCAAACGGCTTGGCTAATGCTCGGCACCCTATTTTTCCTCGCCATCCGTTTGCTCTGACCCAAACGTCAACCTCTACCTCTCCTTCTCCCTCTCCCCCCCTCTCTCGCCAACTAGGGCACTTCTGGAGCGGCGACTGGGCGCACCACACCGTACATGCATCCGACACGCCTTCGCTATCCCACCACCGACCGCAGCGCCGCCGCGGCTTCCTACGACGAGCGACTACCCATATACCCGACATAGACAGCTGTCACCCACCGCCTAGAAAGACGTAGAGTTGCCTAGATCGCGACCACAACCTCCGCTACATTTTTGGAAAGGACTGGCAAGAGACAAGATGGTGTGGGCACAGATCGACATCAACAAGCCGCACTTGGTGTACATCATCCTGGGCGGCTTCACGAGCTTGTTCATGCTCTGCTCCTCCGTCATCAAAGAGCGGCTCTACATCGGCGAGGCGACCGTGGCCACCATCTGCGGCATCATCTTCGGACCCCACGGCGCGGGCCTCATCGATCCCTTGACATGGGGCAACACGGACCAGATCACGCTGGAGTTCTCCCGCATCGTCCTGGTGGTGCAATGTTTCGCCGTGGGCGTCGAGTTGCCAAAGTCCTACATGGAGCGCCATTGGAGATCCGTCACGTTCCTGCTCATCCCCGTCATGACGTTCGGCTGGCTGATCACCAGCCTGTTCATTTGGGCTTTGTTTAAGCCCACGCTCAACTGGCTGGATAGTCTCTGCGTGGCGGCGTGCGTGACGGCTACGGATCCCGTCCTGGCGTCCTCTGTCGTCGGTAAAGGCAAGTTCGCCAAACGCGTTCCGAAGCATCTTCGAGATCTGCTGTCTGCCGAGTCAGGCTGCAACGACGGCATGGCTTTTCCATTCATCTATTTGGCATTGTACCTGATCAAATACCGGCCGGATGTGAACGAGGTGGCGCTGCACTGGATCTGCTACACTATCCTCTACGAGTGTGTCTTTGGCGCCGTCTTTGGCGTCGCGGTCGGCTATATTGCCCGCCGCGCTATCAGATACGCACATGAGAAGGACTGGGTTGACCGAGAGTCCTTTCTCGTATTCTACTTCGTCTTGGCTCTGTTCTGTGCCGGATCTGGGTCCATTCTCGGAATCGACGACTTACTTGTGGGATTCGCCTGCGGTGTCGGCTTCAGCAATGATGGATGGTTCTTGGAGAAGACGGAAGAGTCGCATGTGTCCAACGTTATCGACTTGTTGATTAATCTGGCCTTTCTCGTCTACTTCGGCACTATTATCCCTTGGGCCCAATTCAACTCCGGTCAGCTAAATCTGGACGTCTGGCGGTTGGTGGTCATCGCGTTGTTGGTGTTGTTCTTCCGGCGGATACCTATCATGATGGCTTTGAAACCCGTCATACCGGACATCAAGACGTGGCGTGAAGCGCTGTTCGCAGGCCACTTCGGCCCCATCGGCGTCGGCGCCATCTTCGTCGCCATCCTGGCACGGGGAGAATTGGAAACAGGTTACGATACTACGACGCCTTTGGCTGTGCTCCCGGAGGCGCCATTCCCGCACCTGAATATCATCGAGGTGATCTGGCCAGTGACGACGTTCCTGGTCATCTGCTCGATCATCGTGCACGGCTCGTCCATCGCCGTCTTCACGCTCGGGAAGCACATCAACACCCTCACGATCTCCATGTCGTACACTCAAGGCAACGAACAGGGTCCGTCCTGGATGGAGCGCCTTCCACGCATCCAGTCACGTTCGCGCACGTCCATGTCACTGCAACGGTCAGACTCCGAGTTCGACGAGAAGAAAGAGGTCCCGCCTGGCATGCTACCACCCATTGGTCAGCCCGGCACTTTCCTGCGAAGACAGCGCGAGGAGGATAATCCTAGCAGGAATCAGAGCCGCGCATCTAGCAGAGACAGGGCTAAGCACCGTTCGAGACGTAGCAGAAAATGGGATTCCGGTGCCGGTCCTGGCGGCCCAATCAGCCAGTCTGCTATCGCTCCCGTCCCGCGACAAGATACACAGGAGGGCGAAGAGCCTTGGAGTCGAAGCGACTCCGACACTCTGGCCGTGAAGACTGAGTCGCCACCCAGCTCGGAAGAGGAAAGGCTTGCGCAGCAGAAGCCGGACGTGGGACCGGAGCCCGAGGCGGACAAGCACGAAGTTCCCGAGTCGGGCGAGATCTTTGAAGAGGGTGACAAGACGGTGTACGAGGATGAGGAAGGGAGCGTTCTGGCTGTCGAGGACAGTCATGATATCCGTCCCGGCGGGCGCGAGAAGTTCGAGAAGCAAGAAGGCGCGCGCTTGATGCATGAGAAGGGCGCAGATGAGAACCATGGCGTTGTGCCGCAGATGGAAAATGATCCGGATCGTGAGACCGCCGACGAGGCCAAAGAGGATTTGGAGAAGGAGGATGGTGAAAACAAGCAGGCCCTCGAGCGGCCGGGTAAGCGTTGGCGGGAGGGTATGAACAGAGTAGGCACCATGACTGGCTTCCACAAGCGCGGCGGAGAGGGTAAAGCCAGCAAGCCGAAGCCACAACCCGAACACAAGCATGGCCCTGCTCGGGCGTATCAGTACGGCAACACCATCATCGTCGAGGACGAGGACGGCGAGGTCATCAAGAAGTACGACATCCCCGCTCCTGGCAAGAAGCAGCAGCAACAAGACGGTTCCGGCGACTTGGAGAAGTCGAATCGACGACTGGGTCAGATGGGCAGACTGCTCGGTCTCAGCGCTAAGGACGCTAACGGCCATGGCGCGGAGCCCGGCGAGGCCAGTACTGCTGCTGCCGCTGCCAAACCCCCTACTCGACCTAGTGTCCAGACCCGCATGAGCTCCATGCGACCCGGCGGGAAACGGCGGGAGACGGCCCGTGTGGCGGAGGAGGACGACGCCGGTCTACGCTTCACCATCAACGCCGGCGGGAGACGCATGAGTAAACTCGAGTTCATCGATCAGATCCGGCAGATGGACCCGCGCAGCCGCGCGCAGGTGGTTGAGGACAGCGATGCGCCCGAGGCTGTGAAAAGGGAAGCCCGGAAAGACGCCCGCGAGCAAGGCGCCGTCGCCGCCGCTCCATCACGATCGGGCGCTGCGGCGGCGGAGCCCAGCGTCCCCGTTGTCCCTGAGCACCAACCCCCCGGCGAGGCGGGGCGGGAGGGAGATTCTCTCCCTCGCTCGAACCAGCCGGCACTGCATCCCGTCCGCAGCAATGAGTCTGGGGACTTGAAGCTGGTGGATTCGAACGAGGAGCGGATTCCGTTTCATGATGTCTCGTCTGAATTGCGGAGGTATCAACTTTCGTCGCCAAGTGGGGAGACGGCTGCGGAGCGGCGGCGGCGGCAGGCGGTGCAGAGGAGGAGGCCTAGCGATGAGGAGGAGGAGGAGGAGGAGGAGGAGGAGGAGGAAGATTCGGAGGATGACGGGACGGAGCGCGTGCCCCCTCCGCCGACAAAGACCACGACGACGACACAGGGTCCATCGGCGTCTGGCAATGGGACTCGTCAGGCGAGTACGCCCGGGGAGGCGGGCGAGACGGCCGCGGAGCGGAGAAGGCGGGAAGGCGCGTTGGGTTTACGCGAGGAGGAGGAGAGCGATACGGATGAGGAGGAGGAGCCTAGGCAGGTGTCGTCGGCGGCGCAGAGGCCGGGGATCCGGTTTGCGGATCAGATGGAGCAGTCGGGGCAGGCGAGGCAGGAGGGAGGTGGGAGACAGAGTACGTTGAGGTGGGGGAGGAATGTTGGGCGGTAGGGGGGGTTTCTTGTCGGGATGGGTTGGGGTTCGGCTTCCTCTGGGGGAATGGGATGGGTGTATATTTTGGTTGTTGGGGTTTAGCGAGGTGTTTGTTGGGTATACATGTATGTGTATATTGTGTAGATCGCGTGTGTGGTACATGCATTGTATTATCAGTGGGCAATTGCGCCCTTCCATTCTGCTCACTCACTCTGTACACTTTGGAGCGGCGCCGAGAGCCCTTGCAGCTACCATCTGTACATGGCTGGCGTCTCTGCCCACTTCAGCCCGCCGTGATCTCGTGTTCACTCCCAGACCCGCATTTCCGGCGTAGACTTACTCAACCCGTAAGAAGACGGCATCTCCTGCACAGCGTCGCACAGTACCCACCAGCGAGAGAGTACACAATTCTCAGCCTGCACCCAACATGCCACCCCTTTTGCACCCACAGCCAACCAGGTCTCTCACCCCCAGGCGTTCGAGCTCACTCGCTCGTACCCCGGCCGCGTCACGGGCTCCATGTGCGTCAGCTCCACCGCGGACGAGGAGACGGTACTCAGTTTCTCGCGGTCGGGGTCGTGGTCGTGCGCACGCAACTGCTCGTGCTCGTGCTCGCCTTGTTGCTGTCCAGTCGTGGGTTTCCGCACGACCTCGAAATCCTTGTGCAGGCGGCCTTTGTAGACTTCTTCTGGTCCGCCTAAAAACATCATGGATGATCGAGTCAGTCGACAGGGCGGGCTGCTGGTGCGAGCCGTAAAGAGGAGCTGAGGATGAGACTTACCGGATGCGACGTACAGGTACTCGAGGAATACGGGAACCCAGATCGTGACGGCGATGACTTGCCCCAGGGTCCAGTTCTTCAGATCCAGAGTTTGGAAGTCGTTGACGAGGAGGAGGTGGGCGTAATCCGTGATTAGGACGACGTTCAGGCTGACGAACGCACATTCGGTCGCGAGGATGATGAAGTCCTGGACTAGGCGGACTATACGCTCCCCGGTATCGAAACGAAGCATCGTCCGCCAGCGAGACTGGTTGAAATGGCGGTCATCGTATCTTATCCAAAATGGCCGTCCGAGGATTTTCTGCTCGATCCACTGGAAACAATTGCCTTTGCTCGCAAAGCCGTCCGTATTTGTGACAGGGAAAACATCCACGGCATCCAGGATCAGGCAAAGTTGTACTACCCAGCAGAAGACCAGCATCGGGATGGCCTTTGTAGTCGCGTCGGCGTTGGCGTAGAACCAGCCGTACTGGTAGCAGTACTTGACTGGCGCAATACCGGCACATTGCGGTAAAGGCGGACCTTGGTAGACGATGGACTTGTCTGGGTCGGGGATGGCGAACCAGGTCAGGAACCAAGTGACGGAGGAGACGATGACGCAGCACGTTGACACTATGAGAGTGTAGACTGCGGTTGCGCCGGACAGTCGCTTGATTAGCATGGCGAAGATTACTGGAAGCATGCCGCCAAAGGCCTTGAAGTGGTAGGGTTAGCCAGTTTCTTAGATGCTGATTGGGGTGTACCGCCGGACACGCTCTTTGGGATCACTGATGGCTCGCACGCTGCTAGAGGAGCCTATTCCATGCTGTCTGCTGAAGGGCGTCTCGCGAAGCCACGATTAGACCCATCGATTTGACCTACCAGATTGAATAGGATGCCGTAGTTGTTCCACAGCTGCTGCCATCTGTGTTCGAAGAGAAAAATGGTCAGCCGACTCCGAAAGTTGCATGCGAGGTTTGTCCGGCCAGTTTGACATACGATGTCGCTTGCATGTATGTTGGGTTACGCAGAGCGATCAGCGCCGCAATCTGCACCGCAAGCATGAAGAACACCTGAGCCTATATTTGGATGGAACGGGTCAGTAAACCCTGTCCACCGTCGGCTTCTTATCGCGGCCATCGCTGTCACCTTTTGCATTTCATCGAGCGCTGATACGAGAGCGGCTGCGTGCTTTGAGGCACGAAGGTCATTCTGCGCTTGCTTGGCCAGCTGCGATGCCTTTCTGGTCCCGTGAAAAGGGATCAGGGTGATAGTCAGGGGCCAAGCTGCCCACGTCTCGTAGAAGTGGAACAGCAACCAGGCGGACAGCACGATACCCATCTGCATGACATATGAGACAAACATCTAGAATCGCGGTCAGTTCAAACTCTGGTGTATGACTCAAACTGAACGCACCCCGATCCCTCCAATGTCTCCGTTGATGACTGCATAGTTCAGGGTTAGCGTGTCTGACGCCGAGATTAAAGTGAGATAGAAGATGTGTAACGGGAGCATTCGAGACACCACCTAGGCACGGTTTGTCTCCCAGCACTATGCCAGAGTCGAGGATGTGGATCTGTGCTCTTTGCGGGCAAGTAAAGTAGACATACTGCTGCATTGTTAGCACATGATATAGATCGGAAGCAGCAAATGCATACCCGGCATTGAGGTTTTGGCAGAGACCAGAATTGATAGTGCTCTGGGTAAGGATCAGCCGTGCACGTGAGCTCCTAATGGACGCCCGCACGTACTCCAGCAAAGGTATAGTTCACCGTGTAATTCTCGCCATTGCCACGAGACCAGTAAGTGTAATTCGGCGTAAACAGATATTCCGGAACCTGGTCCTGATTCGACGCGGGGCTCGTACCACAGCCTGGTGTCGATTCGCTATTTCCCTCGCAGTACTGATTGATGCAATTGTTGATGACTGGCCAAGCTGCCGAGGAATTGTTGACGAGACTCGCATCCGGTGCAATCTGGTACTTCTGCGCAAGCTCCACTGCTGCGGGCGCAAGGTTGGAGGCCGCCAGAAGAGCCGCAATGAAGGGGAAGACGACGCAGTTTTGCATGGTGTACATCCCGTAGCCTGTGGTATTCCAGACCATGTTCGGCCCGACTTCCGTGTCTAGACACGCAGCAGTGCAGTTCCAGCCATTACCGACCTTGCAGCCTGAGTCGTACAGCTGGAGGAACCCATAAGCTCCGTCATCGTCGTCACCTAGGTAGCCTTCGGATCCGCTTGCGGTGGCGAAGTCGTACCATTCGCCGTATGGTTGGTCGGTCCGCTCTGTGATGTCGAAAGCCATACCCGGCGGTGAATTTGAGAAGATAGAGCAGGAAAGCAGGCGTAAGAGAGGTTGGAAGACAGCTGATACTTACATCGCGTGAGGCCACCCTCAAAGCCCTTGCAATTCCGCGCAGATGTATCTGTCGGGTTCGTATATGCTACGCCTTACCAGGTCCTTTCTCAGCTTCTGCGAGGCGTGCCAGTTTGGGGGCCAGGAGACGAATGCTAGACCAAGATTGGCAGGTTGGCGCCGCGTGTAGCGCCGTGCTGGTGCAAGGCCACCCGTGGTGTGATGAAGCTGGAGCATGGTGCAACTGCAGGGTATGAAGATCGCACAAGTGAGTAGAGACGACCGAAGCCTTCACTCAACAAGTGCGTATGCAAACATTTGCAACACAAGTAGACTCGAAGTTGCAGTCCCGCAGAGCAAAAGGACAGATGGCCGTGGGATGAAGTTCGCGTTGCTCAGTAAATGAGGCTGCTTACTCCACATTCTGGCTCAGAAGGCAAACGATCCTTCGGCTCGAAATAGAGTCGGGTCTCGTCCAACGACCTCAAGTCGAAGAATGCGGTACTGCAAACAATGCGGCTTGTCATAGCCATTCAACGGCATTGGACGACCGTCAAGGTCTGGCGGCCACCACACGAAGCACAAAGTAACAACGACTGATCGGTGAAGGTCGTCGCCACCTCTTGATTGGTAGTCAAAGACGACTTCGACAGTTACCAATCCGCTTCCAGTTGCCGCCCTGATCTCGCCCGGCACCCTCTCTGCATCCTTCTCCTTCCACTCCGTTAACCGCAGCAGCCACCTCGAACGCGAGATCGAAACCCGGACGACCCTTCGGAGCTGCAATACTGCTGCCATGACATGCTCCAGCTGCCGTCAACGGTATCGATCCAGGGCCGCCATGATGCCTTGTAGCTTCGCCGGGTGCATCGCAGGGAACCACTGTAGAGCCTCCTCGGCGTAATGACGACCCCAAGTCAAGACGAAGGCCTTCTTTCTCTCAGCAGTGAGTCCATCAAGGCTCGCTAGCAACCTCTGCAAGCGCTGCGTAGCAAGCTGGCGGGCCATTTGCCACGCAGCTGAAGACTGGTACTCCAGAGCGTTATGGAACCCAGCAAGATACGCCTCAGACACTTTACTGCCTGCGAATCCGTACGCCAACATTGCCGTGCAAAGACACTCCGGCACGCTGTTTGGCAACTTGTGAGGCGCAGAACTGTCGTTCCCGAGTCCTGCTGTTGTGCGTGCGGCCTCTAGTATCAACGAATTAGCCGGGACACTGGAGCGTTGGGCAAGGCAGCCGTGCTTGCACTTGGTCCAGCGGATAGGAAAGGAACTAGGCTGACCTGCGATGCCTCCTCTGCCGATCTGGTGTGCGTTAGTCAACGACCCAGGCCCGCCGGAGCCGTTGAATGCTACATCCGCCGCGCGTTTGTCGCCCGCGCTTGGTGCGAGTCCTGTGCTGCCGGATGCTCCAGAAAGCTGGTCAGAGGCCTTCTTCTTTTGTCACTGCCAAACTACGCCTTACCGATGGTGTGTTCCATCTTCACGACACCTTCCGCATCCTGCACCATGGGGCGCACAAGTCCGTTGAGTGGTGTATGGACTAGTGACTGCAACATGAAAAGCCAAGAAGAAGTGAAGGTCCGTGGAGATGAGAACGCAGGAGCCTGGCCGGGGTTGCTCACTACTTGGCGCAAACAGTGCAGACAGGTTTTCCAGCTGTTCATTGCGGGTGGTGGGCCACCTCGAACGCGTGAATGCACGTATCCGACGGAGACTCCCGGCAGCGGTGGGAGAACTGAGTGTCGGACCTTCCAAGCTTCCGTGCCTGCGCATACGACATCCGAGAAGCCTCTTTCCAACTCGGCATATGGTACATTGGTATATGACTCGTTTCCAGTAGGCTCCATGAGAAGGACCCCGATGAAAACCCGCCAAGGCCACGCTAATGGGACAGTTCCTGTCAGTGCTGCTACTTTGGCTCAAGATGGGAGTCGGGTCTCTTCCGACGGCCATACGTTGACAACTCCATAGGGCTGGAAATATGTTGGATAGCGGCGTGGTGGTGAAGACGGTCGGTGAGCCTTGATCGCAAGAGACGGAGTTCCCGCAACTAAATCGCTGTACGATGATCGTCGACCTGTAGGAGCGTCGGGCACACTCTCGCAACACCGAAGTTGATCGTAATCAATGTTCTCCAAAGTCCGTGATGATACACTTGTCAATCCGAGCCCAGGCGCTCGCCTTCCCACGTACCCCACAGTAGGATTATCTGCCACCCACGGCGACTTCGACCGGTTCCACGTCACCCCAGTTACAACTCCGCGCGGAAGTCGCCCAGCGATGCTCTCAACGCATCTGCCTTGTCCTCATCCACCAGACTCAGAATACCAATCGCCTCGACCACGAAGTCCATAGCCAGCCGGGTTTTTTTAGCCACTGCGACATTCCGGCCCTGGGCCAGCTGCAGCATCCTCGCGATCACCGGTGACAGCGTAGCATCGAGCGGCTGGGTCATGTCCTAGTTGGAGATTATGCCGTCGTTCTTGATCCACGCACTGTACCCACAATAGCCGGCCACAAAGTAATGCAGTCCCATTGCCGCAGCCGTGGCCTTTTCTTGGTTCAACGACCTCAAGATGCGAGCCGCGGTTGTCAGTCTCTGAGACACAGGATTGAGCCAGCTCTCTGTGGTGCTAGACCAGGCTACGGTACTGGCATTCGCTTGATCGTTCATTGATGCATACCGTATCCTGGCCCGGTCGGGATATTCGAAGTCATGAGGGGCGCCGCGCTTCTGGCCTCGCTGCAGCGACACCTGGAGATTGGCCGCGGTGCCTGTATTTGTCAGCGGGGAAAGTGTGGCGTAAGTCACGCAGAAGCTCTACTGACTATTGGAGCTCATGCCTGTGTACACAGGTTTGACATTTTGGTCGGCCATGGTGGAGAGAAACTGTATGCTGGATGCTGGACGCTGGACGATGGACGATGGTTGATGGTTGATGGTGAATGGTTGATGTTGAATGGAAGATGGAAGAAGGCAAGCAATGTGCCTCTTGTGTTTCTCTTCATCGGTCTATCCGCTTGGCATCTTGCGAGTCCCCGAGACATCAACGCCGAGCTCGCAGAGACAAGTTCTGGCGGCAAGACTACCTTAGACGGCCAAGATACGCTTCGGCTTTCTCTTGTTCTTAAATCAGAGTGTATCGGATCTGACCGAGACCTATCGAATCGAATGCATATCGGCCAGCTGTGCCAAGAAATTGCTCTGGTGGACTCTTCGTCGGAAGACATGTAACAGTTCCCCCAACGCCACGCTAATAGGACTGTCTCTACCCAGTGCTAAGAGGCGATATCATGTCTCACTCTCGGATCGCCCCTGCTCATTGCCCGCCTGGATCGTTGCTTCCAGATTATCAAGCCGTCGGGACATCTCATCCACTATCTCGGATTAGCCGAAGGGACACATTCAGATGGCACATACGCGGGCATACTCTTCCCGATGAGCTCGCTCGAGAGGTTGCTGAACTTGCTGCTCAATTGATTGAGCAGGTCATCCACCACCGCCACGAGCTCTGAGGGTGCCGTGTCTGAGCTCTTCAATCGGCGTTAGCACGGGTGGTTGCATGCTCTCATTCGGGCTCGCGTCAACGCGAACGTATTGTTGACGGCAACTGGGGCACTCACTGTCTCGTCGCTGATGTTGAGCTTGTTGACCTGGGCGGAGAGTGTGGCGTTGTCTGTAGACATCGTCGTGGCCAGGTTTCCCGGGAAGTGTCGCTTCACGTTGCGCCCGTTTGTATTGTGGTGTTACGCCTGTGGTCTTGATATTGCTCTCTGTCCGTGAATTGGGTTGTGACTTGACAAGGGGTTGGCGTTCTGGATGGAGTCGTTGTCGTCCGCAGGGTCACGTGCACACCTTGAGCGGGACGATTCCGCGCTACAGTGAAGCTTTCCTCGCTGGACTTCAAGAAAATTCAAGACGTCAATCACAATTGCGAGACAGCACACATATACCCTATTAATATGCCGAAAGATCGAAAGCTGAAAGCGGCGCTCGAACGGGTCAAAGGCGTTGATCATGCGAAGGAACACCAGAAGAAGCTACAGAAGCACGCCGAGAAGCGGAAGTTGAAGAAGCAGCGGAGCGAAGTCGATGTCGGCGCGCTTGAGGAGACTGTAGCTGGTGCGGAGGAGGATGCGGAGGCCCATGAGCTGGTGGGAGACCCGGGGGAGTCGCAGAAGGAAGAAATTGCTGCGAAATGGGCGTCTTTGATGGGGAAAGCGAATGGTGAGGCGGATGGGTGGGCGACGGATGAAAGTGAGGATGCCGAGGTGCTTGGGGAAGACGAGGACGAGGAGGAAGGCGACGAGGGAGAAGAGGAGGGCGGCGTCATCATCGAGACATTCGAGGATGAGTCGGAGTCGGATTCTGACGAGGATGAGACCTTCTACACGGCGGCTGCAACCCCGCCGGCCAAAGTGCGGACCAACGGTGACGCTGCGGCAGACGAGGACGAGGATGAAGCAGAGGACGACGAAGAAATACCACTTTCGGATATCGAATCGCTAGCTTCGGAAGACAAGGGCGACGTGATACCGCACCAGCGCCTAACGATCAACAATACCGCCGCATTACAACGCTCGCTCAAATCGTTCGCTCTCCCGTCCGGTCTCCCGTTCACAGCTACGCAGTCATTAACCACAACTGAGCCCGTGGAGATAGCAGATGTTGAAGATGACCTCAATCGGGAACTATCATTCTACCAACAATCTCTACATGCAGTGAAAGAAGCGCGCATACAGCTGAAGAAAGAGGGCGTACCTTTCTCTCGACCAGCCGACTACTTCGCAGAGATGGTAAAGAGCGAAGAGCAGATGGGCAAGGTGCGGCAGAAGATGGTGGACGAGGCGGCGCGGAAGAAGGCCAGCTCGGACGCGAGACGGCAGAGGGATCTCAAGAAGTTCGGCAAGGCGGTGCAAGTTGCGAAGCTGCAAGAGCGGGACCGGGCGAAGAGGGATACGTTGGACAAGATCGGTGCGCTGAAGAGAAGTACGCACTCGTCCGACCCTCTCGCTGTCGACAGTTTAATGCTGACTTCTCCTTTCAGAACGCGCCGGCGGCGCCGAGCTCCGGGCCAACGAAGACGACATGTTCGACGTGGCGCTCGAAGACGCAGCAGTGACCGACAAAGCCGACCGGGCAGCACGGAGAGCAAAGGGCGCAAAGGGCGGTCGGGAGGGGGGCAGGAGAGGTGGGGACGACGGAGCCAACAGGAAGCGCCAGAAGAAGGACGAGAAATTCGGCTTCGGCGGCAAGAAGAGGTTTGCGAAGAGCAACGATGCGAGGAGTACGGGTGAGGGTGATGGTTATTCGGTGAAGAAGATGAAGGGCGGCAAGGGGGCGATGAGGCCGGGGAAGAGTAAGAGGGCGAAGAGGGTATGAGCAC
>NAJQ01000451.1:0-20014 GCA_005059865.1 Friedmanniomyces simplex
CTGCCAGTCAGCGCAGCGACTTTGCACCTGGGGCCCAGTTCTCTTGGTATCATTGCACTACTGCTGCAGCCTGCAGGCACCGTATCGATTGACCGACCACCGACGACTTGTGTGAGACGTGCGGGCAGTATCCGCTGCATACAGCCCGCCATTTAGGATGCACTACCGCGGGCGGAATATGATACTCCATGTCGCTGTCGTTGTTCGAAAAGCAACATGATGCAAGGACGTAGGCCCTGCCACTATCGCCACACTCGCTCAAGGCCCGCCCAGACCAAAGACAAGAGCCCCTTGCCGTCGGGGAGGTGGATTCAGCCATTGTGCAGTGCAACATGGTCGCCTGCGCTCCCTGGATCTCCACCAACCTTAGTCCGAAATGTGTAAGCTCAATGCCAATGGCAGGTTCCATCGCCTTACGCTTCCCCGTCCTCGGCAGTTTGCTCGCGCAAAGCCACCTTGAGCGGTTATAACGAGGAGTTGCTTGCAGCTATTGCTGAACCCATAGCACGATCAGCTCTCTGCTAGGCAAAAACCCAGCTTCGTCGACGGTGGAATGCCTCTTAATTGTTGCATATGCCAGCTTTTTGTCCAACAGGCAATTGGTTCCCTCACTAACTCTTCACTCCCCAGGCATACCACCCCGCAGATTACCGTACTTAGTCTCCGGATACCCCAGCACATTCTCCACCTGCTCCATATGCCTCCCATTGAACCCCCCCAGCCCCTCGACAGTGACCCGGATCAGACTCTCCGGGTGATCGAGCGGGTGGTCGCCGCTGCTCTCCCACCACATCGCTCCCCCGAGTCCGGCGTGCTTGATGTAATCCACTTTCTGAGTCGCGGCTTTGGGGGAGTCGTAGGAGATCATGGTGCGAGTGGCTGGATCATGGCACCAGGAGGCTATGGCTTCGTCGTCGTGGTGGACTTGCGATCCGGGACGAGGTAATGCCTGGACGGATTTTGTTAGCGGTGCTCAGGTGTGTTCTCTCCGGGATATGTAGGGTGGATTCGACGGTTTTGGTGTCAGATTAGATCAAGTAATTGTTAAAGCTTCTTACGCTCACTTTGAACGGTCGCTCGCCTGTGGCCGTGACCAGAACCACTCGAAGGGTTTCGATCGCATAGCCAAACCGGTTCGGGGCCGTTGTCACGTTGTTTATTGTCATCACGATATCGAGCTTGGGGGTTGATATCACGATCATAGCCATACCTTGTAATCCCACACTCCATTCTCCCACGAGCCCTCGCCAACGCCACTGTAACCGCACCCAGGCCCATCAGTATTCTGGAATGCCCGCCCGTACAGCGGCATGCCGAGCACAATCTTGTTTGCAGGGACACCGTGCTCGATGTAATACCTCACGGCAAAGTCGATACTGAACGGTGTAGACTTTGGCAGGCGCTTGGAAGGGTAGACGTTCGCCTGATGTCCCGCTTGCTGGTCCCACGAGCCGGCGAAATCGTACGCCATCATGTTCCAGAAATCGAGGTAGCGGTCCATCTCCCGGAGCTTCAGCCATTGACAATTGGAAGGCCCAGCTGGCGAAGCGACGGTGAGCAGGAAATGTACCCGTTGTTGTAACGTGCGCGAGTACTGCTCGAGCTCCTCCTTCACGGCCTGGAGTAATTTGACGAAGTCTTGCGATTCCCCTTCGGACTTCGGGTACTCCCAGTCAATATCAAGGCCGTCGAAACCGAGCTCCTTGAGCAACTTCACAGCACTCTGCGCGAACATTCTCCTGCCGGCATCAGACGAGGCGGGAACAGCGAAGTTTGCACTGTACGTCCAGCCGCCGATGCTGAGGAGGACCTTCAGGTTCCGGTTGCGCTTCTTCAGCAGGTAGAGCTGTTTCGCGCATCCGTAGAGGTTGGTGCCCGTGTCGTTCCAGGAGTCCGAGGGCCAGTGTTTGTCGGTATCGGACCAGGCATCGGTGAGGTAGACCTCGCCGGTCTCCGGGCGGACGTTGGCGAAGGCGTAGAGGACGTGGGTGAGCTTTTCCGCGGGTATGTCTTGCGGTTGGTGGTTGCGGCCGTAGCTGAGGTCGGTGGGTGGCAACGTTAGTGTCTGAGAGACTAGGGGATTCTATTCCCAATAAGCATGCTTACATGGCCCAGTTCACAAAGTAGGCCACCGAGCGGTAGCCCGCTTGAGGTGCTGCTATAGGGTCTTGATGATGGGACATGATGGGTTGTGCGGGTGGGATGTCGAGATCGTATGAGAGTATCAAGAATAATACCGTAATGATTGAGCGAACGAAGAGTGTGGAGTAGTACCTAGCAGAGGACGTGAACCATGGCGGTGCACGTGCAGGGGTACGCGTGACGTAGCCCTATGAAATTGTTCGGATTTTGTGGCAGACGAGATCACAGACATTGGGTGAGGTAGGTTGGCATATCATGCGAGCGTGGCTTGGTCAACTGTACGGCCGTGTACGTTGACAGCAGGTCTTCGTTACAGAAGCTGCAACACCAACAGACGAATTTACCGAAAAGATCGCCAGGACCACACGTGAGGCAGGTGCGACAAGAAACCCTCATCGAACTGCAGTAGCAACACATTGCCTCGTGTCTAAACTACCTCCACAGACAAGCTCCAGCCACGCACCGCCTCCACCTTCTCCTCGCTGTCAAGCGCCACGGCACCGCGCTCCGGCGGACCCTTGACCTGTATCGCATCGCCGTAGACTAGTACTCCCGGCCTCCAAAGCGGCCCTTCTTCCTTCACCAGTCATAACAGCATCTTTCACACCTACCCAGGCGCAAAAGGCAAGGAGCAAAGCGGTCTGGGAAGCCGTGCTCTCTTCCGGCGGGGTATGCTGCTCCCGCTTCGCGCGTTCGGCAGCGCTCCTTGTACGGGAGTATACGACGCAGGTCGCGGCGCATGAGCTTTGCAAGGCCGGCAACGTCACTGCAGTCGCAGTAGCTTTGGCTCCCGCTGCTGATTCCCCTGGCTCGCCGAGCTGGGACGCGGTTGCTGCATCCGAAGTACCCGGTGATCGAGCAGTCAAGACTCGAGATGTGCCCCTAAGCATACGGCGTAATGCACACCCAGCCCTTGCAACTTCGGTTCGCATCACCCATCAATCCTCATCCTCTCCCCCACCCCCAAAACCCTCACCTCCGTCCCCTCCCGCCTCCTCACCCCCCTCCCACTCTCCCGCTCCCACAACATCCCCCTCACCTCCTCGCGACTATACCTTCGACTCCGGATCCACCGCGTCGCCAGCCCGCTCAACGCCTTCGCCTCGTCGTGCGCGCCGATCCAATACCGCGCCTCCACCCCGGCGGCGATCTCCACGCCGCCCGGCGCGCCTCGCGCGACGAGCCCGCCGAGGAAGAGCGGGTTCTGCTCGCTGTGGAGGCAGTGGAAGAGGGCTGTGAGGGGCAAGGCGCGGATGCGCTGGAGGTGGTGGGAGAGGTAGGGTTGGAGGGCGGGGAGGGAGAGGCCGTGCGGGGTGTAGAGGAGGCTGAGGGGTTTCTCTTTGTGCCGGCGCGTGAGGGTTTCGGCTTTGGAGTCTACGCGGCGGAGTTCGGGAGGAGGGGTGGCTGTCTCGGTGTTGATGGTTTCAGAGCGGCCGAGGGGGTCGAGGAAGTTGGGGCGGGGTGCGCTGACTGCGCGTTGCCTGGCTGGTGGAGTCGTGGGTGCTGACTCAGTGTTGGGGAGTCTCACGGCTGAGCGCACTTTGTGTATTGAACCCGGCGATGTTGCTGGACGACTCAGCTCCGACAGACTGATTGTATCGCCGCCTACCGCGCTCAGAAGCGAGCCGGGGGGACGATATGTGATGCCGATGGCATTGTGCAGACCAGTCAAATCATACTTCGTGACTATGTTCGCTATCGTGATCTCACCAGCAGAGCTGCTCGAGGTGTAAGGTTCCAATCGGATCCTGGTGACAACGCCGGGCGTGTCCGGGTAGTATGGGGCCATTACGTGCAGCGTATCAGGATGGAAGTGCTTCCAGCTTCGGATGGTCTTGGCCGCGGCAGGTGTTGCCAGTATCCTTGTTCTCGCGTTTTTCGGCAGCGAGCAGAGTGTCTCGCGGTGGCAATGGTCGGGCTTGTCTTGGCTGATGATGATGATGTCCGGGAGCTCTTTCAGGTCTGCCAGCGATCTGATGGCGCATGTGGAGGTGTGGCTGGCGAGTTGGAAGACGGGGTGCAAGATGGAGGACTGACCGGCTAGCCATGGGTCGAGCAGGATGGTGAAGGCGCCGGGGAGTTTGCGCTTGGTGCTCTTGGGCGCGAAGGAGGGGGCGAAGGCGAAGAGGAAGGTCGTGTCATCGTTTAGCTTCTCGACCGTCAGCGACATGCTAGGTAGCAGTGGATGGGAAAAGGCGGGAAGGAAAGGGAAAGGAAGAAGGAAGGGGTGGGAACAGTGGCAGAGCAGAGCAGAGCATGGTGAGCTGGTGGTGGGCTGGTGGTACAGGGCACGCGAACCTGCAGCGTCTTTGGACGATGTGCGACGAGTCGGTGGTGCTGTGCAGCTGTGGCAGCACAGATGACGAAGATCAGCGCGAAGGGCGTTCCCGGCGGAGCAAGTGCAGTCGGCGGCGTGTCGGGGAGGGCAAGTTGTAGCGGTGTGGCTCGGGCGTGCAGGTGGCGTCTGTGCATTCGATCCCGTCTGTCCGTCCCCTTTACTTCTCGAGCTTGCACCTTACCTTCGCAACATCTTCGTCCCATCCTTCCATCATCTCCATCCTCCATCAACTCGCCATTGATTGGAAAACATGACATGACACGCAATGAGACGACCCTCAGCGCGCACGAGAATATTAATGGACGGGTATCCGATGCGTGGGAGAAGCGGGTCACAGGCTCGCTCCTCTGGAGATGCTTCACCCGAGAACTTATCCGGACCTCAGTTCCAATCCAGCTTCGACCGATGAACAATATCCAACATATGTCATCGTCTCGTCGCCCGCAAGACGGTTTGGATGTGTGATGAGGGGCCAGCCGTCCTGACCGCGACCAGAAGGAGCGCGCGCGCTCGTCGATATATTGATGGTGTTGTCTACGAGTGTCAGACGTCTGATTCGCCGCAAGACGGCCGGAATGTGGGCCCACGCCTTGCCCGAATGGGCTACCACGTCTATCGTGTGGTGGGAAGGGCCCCGCACCCATCTTCCCTCCTCCCACTGCTGAGTATCAGCAGCGATTCAGCGCCTGCCACCACCACCACAACACCTTACCATCCGCTTCGACACGGCAGTCGTACCTCAGTGAAGCTGCCACCCGACCTCACCTGTGCTCTATCCAGCTCCCTCGCTGCTGAGCAGCTGAAGCTATAGCCACCGGCGCCCTCAGGGCAAGCTCCCGTCGCCATATCCGGAGACCTTACCTTACGCAGGGCAGCCTCACCGAACGAACACTCCCACCAAGCCAAGCTACACCACTTAGCTCGACACCTGTTGCCCGCACACACCGCAACGATTACCTGGTCACCGAGCTTCCAGCTTCCTCGTTTGCTGGTGGGCCCATTGTGTATTCTTATGTCCCGCCGCATGCTGCAGCCAGCATGCCGCCGCGAGCCCCTCTGCAAGGCTCCTTCTCCGTGACCGATATCAACAATGAGGTCGTCTGCCCATTGCGCAACCATGACAGCTCCAGCTGCCGCAAGAGGTGCTTGGGGGTGAGTCCACCTGCTCCCTTTCCCTCACACCTACCCTCCACTGCACGACTCTGACAATGTCTCGTCCCGACAGGAGAAGCGCTTCCGCTCGATGCAGGAGCACATCCGCCGCGCCCACCCCGAGTACTACATCCCCAAGCTGCCGGCGACGAAAGAGAGCTTCGAGCTCATGATAACCTCCCCCCCACACGAGCGCCCACCGCAAGACACCCACGGCAATGCCGTCCAACTGCCGCCGCAGCAACAGCAGCAGCAGCAACAACAGCACTCTGATCCGTCAGGTCTGTCACCCGTCTTCAACCTTGACCCAGGTGCAGGGCTGAGCTCCTTCGAAGGCTACCATGCCCTCGGCTCCCACGACGGCGGCTACTACACCGCCGGCGACGCCGAAGCGGCCGCCATCTACAACAGCATGCAAGCCCAGCAGCGCTCCTCGGACGAGTACCGGCGGGGCTCGCTGATCCCGGCCGCCTCGGCCGCGGCGGCGCTCGCGCAGCTGCATTACCACAGGCCGGACTCGACGGACTGGGGAGGCGATAACAACAACATTGGACAGGTGATTACCTTCCCTTCCATGCAGATTTCACCCACAATCACTGAAGCGGACTTTCTTCAGAACTTCTACGCCGACCAGAATAACGATATGAAGAATCACTTTCACGTCGATCCGGCGTTGGAAGATGCGTCCTTTCTGCCTGACTCGGGCGTCGCTATGGCTGACCATAATTCGTATCCTGTCTCCTCCAGTCACGACCAGGGTGGGTTGTTGCCGAGTAGCTTAGCACATTCCCCGCCAGATCGGACGCCGACCCTGCCGCCGTTGCAGAGAAGCTTGTCGAGACCGCATGGGAGTAGTAGTGGTAGACCTCGGAAGAGCAGCTTACTAGGCCAGCAAGCTCGCCTGGGCAAGCATGAACGGCGAAAGTCAAAAGACTTGGCCAAGCGGAGTAGTGGCGATAGGAAAGCCTTCTCTGCCGAGCCTAGTGCGGCGGCGCTGTATGGGAAGAGGTGGGAAGACCTGATAGACGCGGCGACGAGTGCGACCGAAGAGGAAGGCTCACGAGATCTGACGCCGGTGAGTGAAGTGACCCCGCCCCCCGCACTCCATCCGCCGGGGTAAGGCTGACACCCAAACCACAGATCCCAGCCTCACCATACCAGTCCCCTCAAGTCGCCTCTCGCACCTCCCTCCCCCCATTCGCAATGGGCTCCCAATTCCAATCCTTCCAAGCCTCACCCCTCAATCGCGCCCTCACGCCCCCAGCACCCGACCCAGGCCTCGCGGACCTCCAACCCTTCGCCTCGGTCGAGTCCTCCCTCTCCTCCGTCTCCCACAACCACCACCACCACCACCAATCCAGCGCCGACTCCACGGGCTCCCAGTTCCAAATCATGCACCCGGCCTCCATGGACTCGACCTCCTCGCCCAACATGTTCGGCCCCGCGCAGGCCGCCGTGCAGATCTACTGCGCCGGCTGCCGCCGGCTGTGCGTGCTGAAGGAGAGCTACGCGTGCACCAACTGCATCTGCGGGCTCTGCGGCAACTGCGTCGAGGCGATTATTAGCGGGCAGTCGCGGGGCCGCATGAGTATGTGTCCCCGGTGCAATGGGATGGATAGTAGTTTCAAGCCGTTCCAGTTGGATCTGAGATGACCGACTCGGAAGGTGGTGGTTTGGGGCCGGCGGGCGGGCGGGGCTGTGCAGATCGAGGCGAGCGAGCGAGAAAGCTGCCGTGACGACTTTGACGACTTTCTTTCCTTCTTTCTTGATGATTGATACACGGGCATCGCAGGGCGTTGGAGGTACCTTGCTTGGCCCGGCGGCTTTGGCTGTTTTGGATTCCCGCCTGACCTGATCCTATATCAGCGGGTACGATTCTTGATTGGGTGGGTGGGAAGGTGGGCGGGCTCGGCCGAATCGGCCAAAAATTGCGTTCCTCTTCCACAATGCTGGGCGTTGGTGGGATCGGGCTTCGGAGTCCATGGGGGGGATTTTTTTAATGTAGATACTGATTCGCGGTTCTTTGACCCTGGGGGTTTCGACCGGGGGAGTGGGGGTTCCTTGACTTTGATGATAGAACGACTATTCAACAAAGAGCAGTTCGCGGGTTCATGTGTGTTGCTGGAAGCTCTTGGCGATTATGTTAATGAGTCCAGTGGCGGGTTCGTCGTGTTTGGGGTCTGTGCACGTGCCTGCCCATTTCGTCCGAGTCGTGCGGAGTGCAATTTGGTGAACTGGTCGGGATGGAGCCTTGCTGGTGCGGGATGGCTTTAGGCTCTCTCAACACCAACCGCCATGCACGAGGTAATTCCTGCATGTCCGTTTCCCGCCCGGCTACCAGCCTCCCACTTGCGCCACTTCATCCACTCTCCCTGACAAAGGTCAGCGGCCAAGCGGGCCCACCACACTGCCCACCATGACCGCCGCTTCCCTCTCCCAATTACCCACCTTCCTGCCCTCCTCGTTGGTACCGGGAAGCCGTGAGCCGCGATCCACGCACTCCCGGATCATATCCCGGACGCGCTCCTTGTTCGTGCGGAGCGTGCGCGCACTCACTCCTCCTCGGGCGAGGATGTCGTTCACGCGGCCTGTGAGCTGCCCGGCCATGGAGCGCCAGAAGTAGGAGGGGAGAGAGGAGGTGTCGAGGTGGTGGAGGAGAGGCTGGAGTAAGTTCGCCGTGGCGGATTCGCTGTTCGTGGGGTTTGGGAGGGGGGAGGTGAGGAGTGGGTGGTCCGGGGGCTTGATGGAGCTGAGTAAGGTTTCGAGCGCGACGATGTTTTGACATCGGGCTGAGATTTCGAGGAGGGTGCGGTCGAGCTGGGGGAGGGTGGCTAGGGCGCGGGAGAGGGAGGCTAGAGAGGAGGTTAGGGCGGTGGAGATGTAGGATTGTAGGGATGAGAGGAGTAGGGTTGGCGTGAAAGCGTTCGGCGCTGTGATGGGTTTCGTGGGCGAGAGGAGGTAGAGCGTCTGCAGGGCGCTGGTCGTGCGGGTTTTCGTGTCCTCGGTTTGGTTGTACGTCTGCCCGCTCTGGCCTGCACTGCCTGATGCGAGGAGGGATGACATGCTGAACTCCCTGACCATCTGCTGCGCCCTCGCGAGGAGCGTTCGTTCGGCCGGCGCCACGACCTCGTTCCTCAGTGTAGTGACCACATTCACCCTCCTCAGTCCTTCTCCCTCTTCCCCTTTCCCGGTCGCACTGAACAGCTGCCGTAGTCCCAGCAGCGTGTATACCGCCGGCACCATCATTTTGTGCTCGCCCCTCTGCAGGGCCTCCATCTGTCCCTCCATCTGCCTCCCCATCTGCACAGCCCTCTGTACGGATCTGCCAAGTCTCAACGTCCTCACCATACGCTCCGCCGCCATTCTTACTTCCTCCGCTGCCTCATACCTCTCGCTCACCTCCCTCTCTAACCGCTTGTAACTCTCCGTCAAAGCATTCACCTGGCTCTCGACCTCGTCGAGTACCCGTAGACTGGCATCGGATCGTTCCGCTGTGGCTGTGATGATGGGTAGAGCATTTTGAGTGGTGAGGGTGTCGATATGAGTATCTATCTCCTGCACATCGAAGAGCACGCGGGAGAGCGGGGTGGATAGGTCGAGGGGTGGAGGGTCGGTGGGGGTGTTGGTGCGGAGGACGAGAGTGTTGGCATAGGATGTCGGAGTAAAGTGGTCGGCAGCGAGAGTGGCAAGGTCAACATACGAGGGTGTCGCCATGGTTGGAGTGAGATGTGAAGAAGACTTGGAGGTGATGGGCGGTGAATGCGTGACGAGAGTTCGACGCGCCAAGCGCGACGCGGTCAAGACGAGTCTACTTTCACATGCTACAAACTCAGCCTTCATTCACCATCGTCCGCTGTTGCCTACGCTTTCTGGTCGTCTAGGAGACGGGAAGAGAGGGAATTGCTCGTGAGCACGATGAGCTGGTGGCAAGAGACGAAACCGCTTCTGAAACCTCTCATACCGCCCTGAGCGCGTAAAGCGAGACACTTCACTTCACATACGCTACATCTCCTCTTCGCCACCCGAGGACTTCCTACTACAGGGAAAGAACATACCCAGGATGCTGAAAGCTCCACCGCCCAAAAATGGCAAGCAACGTATGCCGAACAAGGAAGGCACAGCAGGCGAGAGGCCCCGAAAGCGAGTTCGCCTAGACGACGGAGCACACGCAGCTATCCACAGTCGATGCGCGGACGAGAGCACATTGCTGGACGTGGACATCATGATCCTCGACTACCTCGCCCAACAGACCACCAGCGCCTGCTTCGCCAGCCGGAAACCGCAAACCAACCTCACTCCGGCGATATCCCTCGCACATAATCTCCCCTTGACCGATACCTTTCTTGCCCTCTTCAAGCATCGTCACCAAGACTATACGTTAGACGCCGAGCTCCGCTTCCGCCTGCTACTCCTCAAGCTCACCGTGCTCTTCACGCAACGCCTGACACGCAACCCAAGTACGCCTTCTCCGGCGGCACTGAAACGACTCCGCGAAACGAATGTTGCCCGAGCGAAAGACTGGATAATTGCCGCTACGAACCACAGTCTACTAGCCATACCCCTCAACTCCACCACCCTTCTCCCTTCGCCAGACGATCTCGACCGCAACCGGGCCCATATACTGCACTCATTCGACCTGCCAGCTGAGGATGAAGCGTACGAAGATGTTTACTACGGCACAACAGACAGCGTGGCGCTGCTCGATCTGCTGCCGTTGTTCATACAGGTCTCGGCAGCCAGGAATGCGATGATGAATGAGTCTGGCCTGACGGAAACCTGGATGCAGATGGCCGCCGAATTCATGCTGCAAGCTGTGCTGGAGCAGTATCTTGTGTTCGACGCGCAAGGCAGGGGGATTGCGGAGGAGGCGTTTGCTTGGGGCTTGAGAGGTGAAGGTGGAGGAGAGAGGATGCAGGTGGATGATGAGGAGGTTGACGAGGTGAACGACATGTTCACCGATGCGGTCTATGAAACTGAAGTGGAGGGGTGGGCGGACATGAAGAGGGCGTACTTGGCAGAAGTTTCACCTTCCGCCGAGGAACAACTGACGAAGTCGTCGAAAGACACTTACTCCATCCCGTCATCAGACGACGGCGCCACCGCCAAGCCGCCCATCTTCGACTTCGTCTCCCGCCTCGAGATGGCGGCGACGAAACATCCCGTCCCGGCCTTTGAGGCGAAAATCCTTGGGTTTCTGGAAGCGCTATCGCAGAGTATTCCTGCACCGGTGCTCGTGCAGCTGGAGAAAGGGCAACTGGACGGCATGTCGAGGGAGGAGACGCAGGCGTTCGTTCGGAGCTGTGGGCTAAGTCTTGCCCGCCTCTTTACGGAGATCGGAGCTTTGAAAGAGTGAGGTGAGAGTGAGAGTGAGGGGGTTAGAAACGATGGTGACATGCCATGAATTCCATGCACGAATCAATCGGATCAGGCCGAACCGTCTGGTATTCAGCGCTCTTTTCTCGTTTCCCGGGGAAATGGGCGCGTGCGGGCTCTTGAATACAGGTTACGTTGCTGGCAAGAAGTGGTACGAGTCACAGGATACGCGGTATACGGGATCACTCTGGTGGGTTTGGTTGCCACGTTGGAGACTTCGGACAGCTGGAAAACGCGCCCCGGCTATCGATTGCAGCAAGACGAGCGGTACTGGCCAGGTACCTTCGGTGCGCATCGCTATCAATCTTCGAGGAAGCCGGCGTCTAGCTCACCGACCACAGCAGTAACTATCCTTCCGCTCGCACGGAAATCATTCCTACCTACCTAGTACAATTGTGGCAGCTCGCTGTACTGCAAGTCAATCATTGATACGAGATGTTGGGAGCGCGGCCGGCGTCATGTCAGGACAGACTCGTTGGGCGGCTACAGGTATTATTGTCTCCCCAGGACGCATAAAAACAGCGCGAGCTTTGGGCACTCGACGTAGCAGAATAATAGAAAGCTGAGCCGAGCCCGGATTTGAGGAAGATAGGCATTCATTGCATCGCAGAGCAAGTACCTGAAAGCGGAATGACAGCGCAAAGAAATCCCAAGTTCTGTTGCCCGCCCAAGCTGTCGTCAGATATCCCTCCCCCAGATCATGCATAACTGGCCGTACTCCTCTTCTTCCCATTACTGCTGTAGTGCTCCTCCCTCGCCCTTGCAGGCAGCGTAGCAGCACTATGTCTACTACTACCATGATCCCTGGCGGGCCGCACAGTACGATCACTGCCCGCCGTCTCGGACCTCCTGCTTTCATGCTTGGAACTCTTGTGACTGCTGCGCGCCGATGAGCGAGGTTTGCTGAAGTCCACACAGCTGATACTGTCGTCCGGTATGACTGTTCGAGCATCACCCAGACCGTCGGAGTCTTCGGCAGATTCGGCTGCGTAGCCAGCACCGTGATGAGACTCGGGTATGGGTACCTGGGCAGCCGTGACGTACGACTGCGCACGCGACTGTGGCGGCGGCGGCGGCGGACGACGGGTGGTTGATGCTCGCGAGGGTGCTTTCGAAGCTGGTAACGGCACTGCGGCGGCAGCATCGGAGCCGCGACGGGAGGGTTTAAGGGTGCTCGCCGACGAGCCCTGGTCGTTGGCCATTGTACTGCGACGAGAGCGGTGCGAGTGTTGCGAGCGATGCGATCCCATACTGATGCCACTATCACGACGCTTGAGATATTGGTCTTCCTCTCTCACCGACTGCCTTGGACTGCGCCGTGATGTCGTGGTATAATGGGACGTAGTGTCTCTCGGCAGGGGCTCCAACGGTTCTTCGTCTTCATCCACGATAGGCTGTGCTGTACCACGGCGTGAGGCTATGGTATGACGGGTGGTACTGCGCGTAGATTTCGGCGCCTCAGGGTAGGCTGCGGGTTCGTCAAAGGGCATGGTGGCGGACCGCTTGGCAGTGTAGTGACTTTCGCGTCCAGCACGTGAGATGGGTGCATAATCGACCGCATCGATGGTCTTGCTCCGCCGTGGAGGCGCGGGGCGACGAGATGAGGTGTAGCGGCTGATAGCCTCCTCGACCTCATTAGCGTTGTAATATGGTGCCGGCTCAATGGTACGCCTAGCCTGCCCCATACTGCGTGCCAGGCTGCGAGGTGGGTACTTGCGACTGTAGGCGGATTCGGTGACGCTGAAGTTCCGATGTTTGTTGGATGCGTGCGACTCTGTGGTGCTGTAGTTGCGCTGTAACCCTTCGATGTTTGAGGCCTGACGGGTTGCCGACCTGGACCGTGATGATGCGGCGTAGGCAGCCTCATCTCGAGCATTGTTACCCTCCGACTTGAACATAGCCCACGCAATGGCCGCCCCCGCAGTAGCACCGAGCATTGTACCTAGCATAGCCTTCGATGGGAATTCCGCTGTTGAGCTCGAATTGACAGGCAAAGTCCGAGCACGTGTGAGGCTTGGCGTAGGCGCCGCGGATTGACTCCTTACCGAGCGCGATGCGGAGGACACCAAGTCTCTCACCGTCTCTGCCCTTGACCGGGCCCTTGACGTACGGGACGTGAGCGACTCCGCATCGCTGTGTAGTCCGCTCTTCGCGACATTCTTCTGCCAGGTCAGGACACGGCTGTCCTCTGGGGCCACTAGTGCCGGTACGTCGTCTTCCTCGGCGTCTACCTGTTCCCGGTAGACGAACTCGATGACGTTACCGTCCAAGTCCTCAACAGCTGCGTTGAAAACAGTGCAGTCCCGGTCGCGATAGCTAGGGGCACCGCTTGGGTGTGCTCCGGAAGTCAAGGCGGCGGCATAGCAATTTCGGACTGTCAGACGACTGTCGGCTGTGAAAGCGATGTGTGTGGGCGAGACTGCTTGACTGTGACAACGTCAGTAGTCGTCCCTAAACATGACCGGCCATCTGGTTCCTACCCTCGCGGTTCTTGTGTGAGGAAGAAGTCGGCATGCTCAACGCCTAGCCCGATAGAATCCCCGCTCTGCCCAATGTAACGATATCCGAGCGGCGCAAGAGCTGCCAAGTAAAATGATGTTGCCGCCGGGATTTGAGATACTGTCAGTCCGAGGTGCGAGACGGGCATGTTCTTGTCGTACAGTGTATGCAAGTAAAAAAGCTTAGAGCGAGGGTGGAGAACAGTACAACGTGAGGATGCAGAAGTGGGCTTCCGGGAAGTGAAACGTGAGAGGACTTGACAGCGATACTGTCGCACAAAAGACGTCAAGGTGCTGAAGGGAGGAGTTCGTTGCAGAGGAGACGAGGGGATCCTCTGAAAGAACTGACACGGAGTGTAGGTTCCATGGAGTCCAATCCTGGGCCCTGTGCTTTTGCGTCGGTGAAGAGGCCATTGGCGTGTGACACCCTAGACTCACCGTACGCGGCTGGGTCGGCGTCAGCGGAGCCGCAGAAGCCGTGGGTATGGATCCAGTGTGGAATAGGCAAGGCAGACCATAGCAGCAGTGCCTCCACGCCATTGCTCCACTGCTAGCAGCCAGGTCTGGCGGCCAGACTACGGGTGAGGCGAGTAGGAAGGCATCCACGTCGCCTCGGCCGGCGTCGTGGCATAATTGGCAGGCTGGTAAGTGGCGGTCCAGACAGGAGAGTGGTTAGGCAGGCATACAGGAGCTGCCACGTCCGCGAGATGCAGCTAACGCGGCGAAGGCAGCGTGAGTGGGCGGGACGGCGCGAATAAGATGCTCGACGGTTCGTAGTGTGGGGCGATGTCACGGGGTTGGTGGTGAGCACATTGCTGATCTTGTAATACGTAGAGCCGCGATAGTCGACAGGCTATGGCGCTTCCGGTCGATTGTCGGACGAGTGAAGAACAGGTGGTGTGGCAGGAATAGGTAAGGTAGTTCTATCGAGTTCGGGGACGTGATGAAACGCGGTGGCCGGACCACCACCTCCCGGCTCACGCCGAGCCAGTCACAACATGCTCCCTCGACAGCATCCCACAGCTTCCACTGCATCTTCAAACAAGAATGTGACTCGGCCGCGGGCGAACAACTGTCAAGGCGTGCTACGTCCGACGTCGCGGACCGTGGCGCTTCGCCGGAGAGTACAGGCAGACGACGACGGCCGCAATCGCAATTTAGAAGGACTCACGTCGCGGGGCCACCAGCCACGGAAATGTCAAGGAAAGAAATAAGGGTGGCACTGGTAATTGAAATTGATAGACAGCCTACATAAGATGCAGTGATCCAAAGATCCGATCCAAAGGCAATAATAGCAGCACTTTGGCGCGGACCACGGGCATGCCGGTGAAGCTTGCTCATCCGCGGGACGACGAGGTGT
The DNA here is from genome assembly GCA_005059865.1 of Friedmanniomyces simplex. Taxonomy (NCBI): domain Eukaryota; kingdom Fungi; phylum Ascomycota; class Dothideomycetes; order Mycosphaerellales; family Teratosphaeriaceae; genus Friedmanniomyces; species Friedmanniomyces simplex. The sequence goes on from NAJQ01000451.1 coordinate 14,864, forward strand.
TGATCAGTATACCGAAACTGTCCGGGCAATAGCATACAGGGTCCGTAGCGGTCAACAACTCTGATCCAGGCAACCGCATTTGTACAGCCGAACGACATGTTTTCCCTACTTCCAATCCAACGTCGAACCATGAAGCGGGGTCCGGGAAGGCTGTATATCTCGCAACTTCATCGACGGTACCCTGCGAGGCATAGCTAACGCCATCCAACATCATGAGCCAGCCCAGCGAAACAAGGACAGGCGCCTGCCATTGCGGCAAGATCAAGTACGAGCTCGAGGGCAGAGCGGCCACGCCAATCTACAACACCGTCTGCCATTGCCTTAACTGCCAATACATCACCGGGTCGGCATTGCTCGCAGCATCGATCGTACCGAAAGAGGTATGGGAATGGCCAATGCCAAATTGACTGACCCATTACTGACGTGGAGGCCCAGGGCTTCTCCATTACGCAAGGCGAAGGCGCCCTAAAGACGTACATCGATACCAAGACCGATTCCGGGCAGCCCTTGACGCGGAAGTTTTGCGGCGAGTGCGGTAGCAAGCTGTTCGCTTTCACGCCGCTCGACGAGAACATCGTCAGCATCGCGGCCGGCACGCTGGACAACTTCGATGATTGGAAGCCGGTACGTCGTACACTCCGGTAATTGCAGTACTTTCGGACTGATCTCTCTCATTACAGAGCAAGGAGCAGTACTGCATCCATCGCCTAGGCTTCGTCGACAAGATGAAAGGGGTCGAGAACAAGAACCGACATGTGACTAGCGTGCGGTCTGAGGCGGAGCAGGTGTGGAACCGCGTGCTGGAAACAGGTCAACGATGTATCAGCTTTTAGAGAATAGTTCAATATACGTGCACGCCTAGCAGTAGCTTTAGTAATAGAGCAGCACAAATGGACAACAAGACTTGGCCACATCCTCCTTTGGAGCGGCAGGAACCCCAACAGACCGAGTCAAGTTTCCGGCAAACAAGATTGACCCCTCCCGAACGAATTTTGTCCCCGCGTTATCCCTTGCCGCTCGTTGCAGAGCAGCACCATACACCAGCTTGATGTTGTGATCGCAGCCAAGGTGCGCAGTCAGAAGATACTTGCCTAGACATGACCCATCGTTCCCCGACAACGCGACCGCAACCGACAATATCGTCACTCAGATGATGTCCCAGATCTCCTCAGCAGCGTGGCAGAACTTGCTGCATGCCACGCTGGCGCTCAGGCTGTAGTTACTGATGCTGATCGAGTCGTCCTTGAACTGATCGGCGAAGGTGTCGGCACCCTTCGCCATCGCACCAACAAACACACAGATGCTCTCTTTTGGCCCCAGGTCCTGGATGTAGTCGCGCACACGCACGACCGGCGCGTCGAATGAGAGAGTGACCTTGCGGCAGTTCGGTGGCAGGTGGTCGGTGATGGGGTTGCGAATGACCTTCAACAGTTTCTCCGGCGACGTTGTGGAGCGGATGGACAGGTTGTGCAGAAGCTGCACCATCAGGCCAGCGAAGCGCTTGAACGTGCGCGGAATGCGCACCGTCGGGCTGACTTCGATGAGCACCCCTTTGGCGGTGTGGATGTAGATCTGCAGCTTGCCGGCCTTGTTGACGGGTGAATCGAGGAGAGTAAGAAGGCACTGATGCGTGATGTCCGGGCGGGCGTCGCTGATGTCTCGGTTCATTTTGCGCATGACCCCAATGTGCTCATCGCTGTTGAGCAGCGAGTATTTCGCATTGTCTGGCTTGCCGCCACGCTGCGGTCCGGATTGTGCTGCCTTGTATGTCTCCAAGCTTGCATTCGAGAGGACTACGATGAGTCGCTTCGTGTCTTTATCGCTGGAGGAGATCGGGTGGGCTTGCTCGGCGACGAGCTGCGGCAGGGCGGGTGGCGGCAGAGATTGCGTTTGGGTTCCTGCAAACAGCGCAGGCTTGTGGTCAGCCATTTCGGACCTTGTTGAAAGGTATCGCGTGAGGGTGGAAGATGCTGGTTGTGCAGCAGAAAAGGCAAGCTCCGTAACGTGGTGACCCAAATTCGAGGCTGGCACGGGTGCGCACAGCTTGATGGGGCGGGGCCAGCAAATGGGGATGCACATGTAGGCAACGTACTTATCCTCTTCGTATCTCTCCCACTCGACGACGGCCTCCTGCCAATGTACTCAGTCTCCGCCGATGCGTCCAGGAGGGACTGCTCCAGCTTGACTCCGCCGTCAACCTTGACTCCGCCGGGACTCGACATGGTGGTTTGTACGGGCAGCTTCTGTGGGCTGCTAGGCACGGCGGCAACGGGGCAGCAGCTCTCTCGGGCAGGTTGGAAGTCCGAGTCTGCTCCTTGGTGACCGGGCGGTGCGTGAGTGGTATGCGTCGACAGGAAGAAAGAATATTAGAGTAGTAAAACAAATCGTTCGGCGGTTTGGAGCCCAATTTGCTCGGCGCCAGATTCCTCCGCTCGGAGACATCCTCTTCCTCCCCCTGCTCCTCCTTCACCACTCAAAACCTTCCGATCAATCCTTTACAACCCCCAACACCTCGAGCTTCTTCTAAAACGGGTTCGCTGACCTCTATCGCTGCCCAATGCCTCTCGAACATCGTATGGAGTACTTGGATCGCACCGTGGCGTTGCCTGGCGAACCAAAGGGTCTCCGACAAAGGAGACGACCAAGCCGTACGACGGAGAGCATGTCCAGACAAGACGGGCCAAATATCAATGACTGATTGAAGGGACCGAAACCGTTATCAGACGGTGTGGCCATCGTCTCAGCTCGCCCGTCTTGCGGACTGTACACTCTCTAGTAGCAAATCCTACCCTGTCTTACCCTATGTGTGGGACGGCGAACAGTGTCTTATGCGTGACTGAAGGCCCCCCACGACTACGACGCTCGTCATCTTATCCATACATCGACCACTGTCAGTCGCCCTGATGCAGCGTGCAATCTATCCAGCATCCAGAGGACTTTGACAAGCAGACATGGAAGGCCGTTAGCATACGAGCATCGAGCGCCCTTCAAATTATTTAGCGAGGGGCCATCCACCCATGGCGAAGCAGCTCAAAGAGTTGAGACAATACGCCGCCTGCGCCTGCGTGAGTCGATGGCAGGTCGAGTTTTGGACGCGGACTTCATGCCAACAAATTCGATCTAGGAAGAGGCACGAGCACTGGACCGAAATCTTACGTCTCTCGCTAAGGCATCCCCGTCGAGGACCACCGCAATCTAGGTCATGATTTCACTTAAACAAGGAATCGGTTAGACTCGATACGACGATGATGAGATCAGTCGCAAGGGACCCCTTACAAAGGCAGTGCTAGGGTCAACTCAACAACCCAGGGGCACATAGTCCTGGGTTGTATGAATTTATGGCAAGCCAAGAAGGCGACTTCTCGGGCATACATGTACTTGCCATCTACAACCGCTCGTAACCATGTACGAGAGAGTTTTAATCCTCGTTGCTGGCGAGGCCACTCAATCGACTCCTCGCAAGGGTTGCCGGATTTTGCGTCGAGTAGAAGACGCTCGATGCGCGAGCAGAGAAGACATCAAAAAAACGATCGATGGCCTGGAAGGGAGAGGCCGCATACCGACAATCGACGACGTTACCGTCCCCGGAAAAATGACAACATTCTCGACATGGAACGAGGCGAAGTCAAGCGCGACATCACGCGTCTGACGCAGAGTTGTTTGAATTCAGTTCCTGGAGCGTGTCGTATTGGATAGATTGTCCCTGCCTACCGGCGGACGACGCTCTTGAGAGGGGTTGTGGGAAGGGAGTTCCGGATTAATCAAGTATACACATAGCGTGCAGCACGCTCTGTGATGCTCGACCGCGGTGGTGGGTCCGCTTCTACAGTAGCGTACTCTTCACGGTGTACGTCGCGACTCAGATGGTGAACAATTAGCGCTTTGGTCGCCGCTACCAGCTCATCTCAAGGATTCTCATGTCCATCGAGACTGATGGGGAGCCCGGATATTGTTCAAGGCATTATATTGTTTTTACCCAGGCCGTGACAAGATGTACGCTGAGGTGTCGGAGTGGTTAACGAGTTGTACGTCTGCGCGAATATCGCTCAACTACTTGAACTCGGTTTCTGATTAAACAACAGAGACTTGAATACCATTCTTGCCATCTAATGCCTTCGGGCGCGCAGGTTCGAATCCTGTCCTCAGCGCAAAGTTTGTCGAGTGAGTGTCGTCCTCTTGGGCCGACTCTGCTTTTGCCGGGATTTGCTCGACATTCTTTTTCTCCTACCTTCTTTTTATCGCTTCGGTGAATGTTTGCCGAGTACATGTATGTCAATCAGGGACTACATGTAGAGTACCTGTGGGCTACCTTTACCTTGCCTATGTCCTGTAAGGTAATGGTCGTTGTCTCCTTATCTACCTCAGACTGTCCGGACGAGATGTTGTTGGGAGTGTGCCAAGGTCATATGTTCTTCGTTTGACCGCCGCTTAACAGTTGTTACAACCATGCTCATGCTCATGGTCGTTCAATTAAACTCTCATCTTTTGTCCGGCGATTAGGTGCGTAAGGTGATAAGCCATGTAAACCTGCCGCTACCGGTACTCGGATTGTCGTACTCCAAATGCCTCAGGTGGTTGCGTGTGCATGATTGCCGCGTGCCTCGAGCTTCCCCACCAAGCCCTCTACTTCGCGAGAGACATTCCGTCTACAAAGGCAAGCATGAAGCCGTCTGCACTCTCCGCCCCCAATCGCACTGCTTGCAAGATTAACCTAGGCAGCAAGCCATGAATCCACGACAATCAGCGTGAATGAACAGGACGAACGGCAGTCCCGCGGCGAGGCCGACATTCCTCGAAGACGGACGGGTCAACTCAGAGCCCGCCAGCTTTGACGGCGAGTACGATGGCGCAAGCCCGGGCGCCCATATCACGGTCTCGGCGCCTCAGAGGCCACCACTATCGAAACGTTCCACAGTGAGGGGGGAGAGCGCGAAGAGCATAAGCGAGGCATTACGGCTTGCCCGCTCAAGAGAGGAGCAGGAGACATTGCTGGGAGAGCACGAGCAAGCGGTAAGCACAAACATCCGAGCCTGTGGTGTGGCGCTCATGGTTGCGCGTAGGACGACGATGGATGCTACCCACCGCGGTCAATGGATGGGCCGAGGGCGCCGAATCCTCATCAGTCCCTCCCGATCTACACGACGATTCACA
>NAJQ01000452.1:0-24294 GCA_005059865.1 Friedmanniomyces simplex
AGGAAGAAGTCCTGGTTGTACGCGGTCGAATGCACGCCAGTCACCGTGCCATTCTTGATACTCGCGGTAGGTGCACCCGACCCGTATCCAGGTGGTGGGCCATAGTGGGATGGTGAATGCGGTGCAGCATATGCAGCGGCGCTCAGGAGGGCAGCGGTGGTGAAAGTCTTCATCATGTTCTTTCTGGGACGTGGAGGCTACGAAATAGAAGAGCGAACACTAACCTTGGAGGCGATCATCGCACCCTTTTGTCGTGAGTTCGGCAGCAGTTCGGTAGGTTGACATTGCCTCGTACCAGTACCGTCGTTACCCCACCGTCAAACAAGACGTCAGTGGACATGGCTAGGGTGACAGTGGTTGTCGCTAACCTTGCGGAACCCGTCCGAGTGATGGTTGAGTCATGTGGGAACTCCACCTCCAGCCGCGAATGTGACCATCACGAAAAGTCTCACGAGGACTTGCGGAGAATCTGGAAGGTCGCGGGCCCTCCAGCTCCACTTTCATGCAAGGCACATCGTCGTGGTGCGGGCGGTGCGGGGAGCATGCTGCATGGTTTGACCGTGGATGAGCCGAGTGTGTCTGCCGGGAGAGCCTCGAAGACGGCAGTCGCCTCGGATTGTGCTGTACAACACTCTCACGAGTGGATCGCTTCGCTTCGCATGACAAGGAGTCTGGAAAGGCGCGTCGAGGAAGTCGGATGAAGAGCAGGTGGAATTCCAGGTTGACCTCGGCAGAAAGGCGCTGGTGCCTGAGGCTACCTCCTATCACGACATCCATGTATTCGTCTTCCAGCTCCCCCTTTCTCCAACTCTATCAGGGATAACAACATACCACGTACATCAAGAACAATGACAACAATAACATCAATAACATTTCTCGGCTATGGCCATATCCTTCGCTACCTAATCTTACGAAAGATCGCCATCCTCCCTCTGCTCAGCCGACTGAACCCCAGGGAACCAGCTAACGCGGTCCTTCGTGAACACCTCCAGCTTAGGCTTCAGCTTCGTCTCATGCAACTTCAAGTCGTCGACCGTGCCGATCCTGGTGATGCTCATGCCCGGGAATCCTGATGACCTCCTGTACATGAGTGTGCCGCAGACCGAGCAGAAGAAGTTGGTCATATTATTTCCAGAAGCAACGGTCTTGCTCTGACTGTACTGCGTGAGCTTGTGTTGGCCTTTCAGGTGCTTGAGCGAGCTGTCCTTGACGATGAAGTTGGAGGCGAACATGGAGGCGGTGATCTTGCGGCAGTCGGTGCCTTATGCCGTCGTGGATTATTAGCAACCGCCTCTGGGTCGACCAAGTCAACTGTGTACGCACAGTTGCAGACGAAGCTGTTGACCATGTCTTTGCCTTCGACGGGCTGTTTGCCGCTGGTCAGCAGCACGAATGAGACAGCACGTCCGAGGATACATACGAATTCCAGCTGAACGCTGCTGCAGAAGCAGCTTGCGGTTGCTCGTTCGGGAGAAGCCATTGTGCTGGGTTGGGGGCAGGATGTGTAGCAATGTCGAAGTCGGGGCAGTGAAGAACTCAAGCTACACTTATACGCAGCCTCAATGCTGATCTCACAACTCTGCCATTGATCCGAGGACCGTTCTGGACCCGCGTCGAGGTCAAAGAGTGCTGTTATTGGATTACGGAGGACTGCGACCTCGGCTGGGCCTTACCTTAAGCGTCTTTACCCGCTAGCTTCTTGGTACCGGCACCATCACCACCGGACAAGTCGGAGAGTACATGTACCTCTGGCATCGACCAGCAGCGGTCGGCGGAGAACTCTTGGACTACTCTTGTTAATCCTCCAAGCCCTGTGCTTGCAAACTGGGGGCGGTGACGCTATGCGGGGGAAGATCGATCGTGCCGCTAGCGTCGGGAGATTTGCACGTGCATCTGCATGTGCTGCTTGGCGTTTCTGAGCATCATCGACCGAGGTCCGCTCGATGAGGATGTTGGAGTCAACCGTCACGCAACTGAACTACTGTTGAAACGTCTATAGCACCTCTATATTCGACAAGCATCCAGTCAATCCATATCCAGGCACCGCCAGCTACAATGGCTCCCTCCGTACGTTCGATCATATACGTCAACACAGCTGGTACTGACATGCGCTCCAGGATGATAAGTCTCTCAAGCAGATCGCCAAGGAGAAGCAAACGGCAGCACCGTCCCAGCTCGGCGACCCCGTCTCGATGAAAGCCGAGACATCATCGAGCTCTCCCACTGAGCAAGATAAGCCCAACAAGGCACCGAACCAAGCGGAGCACAAGAGCTTGAAGGAGTCGATGCAGGAGAGCCTCAAACACAACGCGACGGCGCTGGGTGATCCAGTATCCTTGAAGGCGGAAACGAGTGACACAGAACCAACGATGGACGATCGGGGGGCGAGAGGGACGCTGAAGACGGGGCAGCCGAAGTCGAAGATTTGAGATGTAGGATACTTTACAGCTTTTGGTTCACTAGGTTTGTATCTTGCGGTCTCAGGGGCTCACAAGTGATCATTGCTTCAGCATGGGAACCTCACTGGCCATAAACGCCGCCACTGCTCACTTTCTGCTCTGAGTCCTACCAAATCTACTCACACCTACTGCTCACACTTTTCCCTCACAATTGCTGCTTACGGTTGCGGCGGCTCTTCACGACAGCCACCATGTTCTCGACAACAGCCTCCCGAGCTCCTCCGACAAATCGGAAGGTCAAGGAGCGACCTAAGTACTACGAGGACATCTACAGCACAGAGAACGCTGATGAGGCTTTCGATCGCTTTCCAGACGACTGCGAGAGCGAGTCAGACAGCGGCAACGATATGGAAGCATCACCCTCAACACGCGCCAAACCAGCGGGGTTCTTCTGGACCTACGCCCGTCAGTCAACGCAGCAAATCTCAGGTGCCAGTGAGGATGAAGATGAGACACCTTCGACCAATAAGGCAGGTGCGGTCCGAGGTAGGTTCGAGACTTCACTTTACATCAGGAACACGTGCATGAATTCACGAATAAGCTCCGAGCTATAGTTGCTCACAACATATAAAAGATCTAGGCATTTTCGGCAACGTCAACCTCCCTTACCACAACAACAACAAGACTCCAGCGACGTCTAAGTCTAGGCCAAACCTCTTCCAAAAGAAACACGTACCCTTCAAAACTTCTTCTCCGAAGAAGCTTACGCCGAAGAAGAAGTTCGGGATGTTCGGCACCGCGCCGCTCACTCCTGATACCGGTACTACCATGGAGCGCATCAATAACTCTGACGCAATCACGTTCTACGACGCAAGCATGGGAACCCGTAACTCCAGCAACGCCACCAACGCGCTTCGACACCTTGATGGCCAGCCCGGCGAATTCGACCCTACCACCTCGACCGGGGCGTTTCCTGCAAATGACTTCTTCCACAAGATGGAGACTAGCTTGGCAACGTTTCAGCCTGCGAACGACATCCCGACCGACCCGTACAATTACGATGCCGCTTTCGACCCGTCCGACTTCATCAACCACGCAGCAGACGGTGCGGGGCAGGGGCATGACGCGACCGAGCCAGGCTTCACTGCTCCATCTGCGCAGATGCTGGGCTCCAACGCGGATGGCACTCAGAACGCGACGGCGGACGATGCCATCGTCAGAAGCTCGCCGATGCCGGGGATGTTTCCTGAGGAGGCGGAGCCGGTAGCGGAGAAATCCGCTATGGAGGAGGATGAGACCGGGTATCAAGCGGATGAAGACGATACGCTTGACCAGATCCAAACCCCTGGGCCCAAGCGCCGCGGTCGTCCATCGAAGACCGCGACCCCATCGAAGCAGCAGGCCAACGAAGAGGCGGCGCCAAGGAGTACCCGCAGTGCCACAATCAAGCAAGTCGAGGCGGAGGAGGTGGAGAAGATCGCGAACCGTCTGCGCAAGCGCCGCTCGTTGCCGACACAGCCAACGAGGGTGAGCCCGCGCAACAAGAAGGCGACTGCGCGCACGGCTACGCTTCGTAAGAAGGCCAAAAAGGTCGTGGTACCTGTCACTAACGGTATCTCGAGCAAGCGAGCGTGGCAGGTTAGTAGGGAGAGCAGCAGGCTTGGGGGTTTGAGGAATTGGAAGGGCGAGAGGCTGGAGGGGAAGGGGAAGGGGTATGTGGAGGTCACCGCGGACGACGTGGATCGTGACGAGTATGTGAAGTACTACTAGTTCAGAGGGGTGGTCGTCGGCGGCATCGTGAGTGGCGATGGCTCGCAAGGCTATGGCATGAGCCGCTCTTGTGCTTGGACGGCAGGCATGCTGATGCTGAGTCTGCGGCCCTTGGCAAATAGCCTAGCGCGAGAATGGCACGCTAAGATGCGTTCATCGTGCATCTTGCTATATAGGCCCGAATATACTTCTGCGACGACATCCCGAATGCACACTTCACAAAGGTCTTGTAAAGGTCACAGGTAGGTCGGTACCAGCGGTGTTACCCGCAAGTCGTCTCGTCAGCCACTCCAGCTCCCTCAGAAGGCACATACTCTCCGTCGGCAGACATCGGCCAAGCAACGCTTCGCGATCCAACACGCAGGCCAAGCATGCCAAGCAGACAACATCCGACTCGACGTCGGCCACCTCGTTTTCCGAGGAAAGGCTATGAATGTACCTGGTAAATCGTCTCAGCTGGGAAGTACATGCAGCTGCATCTCGCCCTCATCCAGCAGTCTTCGCGATCGCACTCTCCATTTCCACCCACGAGCGCTGCCCTTGCTTCATAGTCGCTCTTTCTATACTACTCTCATTCGGCTAGGATATTGCTTGGATACAGCATCCCGAACCTACCCGAGAAGAACGAGGAACATTACGTTGGGAGCAGTTTACAGAGCATTATGGCAACGAGCATAGAGGCACGACAAGAGCAGGGCGGGCCATTCCAGGGTGAAGGGACACATCAGACGGCGACTGGCGCGACGATAGCAAGTCTGAAGCACGACTCGACGAGCCGGAAACCGGATTATGGACGAGCTGTCGCAGCCGGCCAGACGCAAGAGCAGGTAGCCCAACACAGCCAAGGAGTAGGCAATGGACCGCAAGTGCGCAGCACGACAGAGCAGCTGGAAGTCTTGTGTGGACCTCTGCTAAATTACCGGCACATGAGCGGAGAGCAAACGGACAGTCCGGTGTGGCATGGAAGCGTGCTGCTCGTTACGACCCCTGGTCAGCTTCCGGAGAGGCTGAGCTTGAATTATGTCGGATCCGCTGGCGGCAGTAGCACGATGAATGGCCTCTCGGCCTCGCTCGACCGGAGGTTTCCGGGTACTAAGCTCTACGAGGACCCGGGAAAGGCATTCTGGCAATTTGACGTTGAGGCGCCATTCCAGGAGCTGGAGAGCGCGTGGGAGTACAGCGTTCCACGTATGACGTCCGCGAAAGGAGACAGACCGCAGCTTGGACGGCCGAAGCGCTTCTTCATCCCGTCAAAACACGAAAGCATGCGCATCATGTTTCACTCCTGTAACGGCTTCTCCGTCGGCACCGATGAAGAGGCGTGGTCCGGTCCCGCTCTCTGGAACGATGTCCTGCGCGTCCACGAGCAGCAGCCTTTCCATGTCATGATCGGCGGCGGAGATCAGATCTACAATGACAGTGTCCGCGTGAGTGGTCCGCTCAGACCGTGGACGGACATTGCGAACCCGCATAAACGGCGCGAGCACCCGTTCAACGAGGACTTGCGGGCGAAATGCGACGAGTTTTACTTCCAGAACTATGTGAGGTGGTATGGCATGGAACCCTTCGCGAGCGCCAATGGGCAGATCCCACAGCTGAATATCTGGGATGACCATGATATTATAGACGGGTTCGGGTCGTACACTGATCATTTCATGAGATGCGCGGTCTTCCGTGGTATTGGCGGTGTTGCGCACAAGTACTACATGCTCTTCCAGCATCACATCCCGCCACCGGTCTCGACGTTTACGACCGACGCGCCGCAGACGATGCACGGGCAGGGTGCAGACTCTGTGCAGCTCAGGGATACGTACGTGCTGACGCAGAGGGCTGAGGATCCGAGCTACATCATCGGGAAGAAGCCTGGTCCGTATGTTGAAGAGAAGAGTCGGAGTGTCTTCACGCAACTCGGCAAGCGCATCGCTTTCTTGGGCCTGGATGCGCGGACAGAGCGGACACGACATCAGATCAACTACCCAGAGACGTACGATCTCATTTTCCGACATGCAAGCCAGCAAATCGCGGCTTCAAGAGGTGAGATCAAGCACCTTGTCCTGCTACTAGGCGTACCGATCGCGTACCCAAGACTGCAACGGCTGGAGAACATCCTGCAGAGTCCCATCATCGGACCCATCAGATTCTTGAACAAACGTTTTGGACTTGCTGGCGGTTTTTTCAACCAATTCGACGGCGGCGTGGACTTGCTCGACGACCTAGACGACCACTACACCGCGCACCAGCACAAGAAGGAGCGCAAGGTGCTTGTCGAGCGCCTGCAGGTCTTGGCGAAAGAGCACAGTATCCGGGTCTCGATCCTCGGGGGCGATGTGCATCTGGCAGCTATGGGCCGCTTCTACAGCAATCCTAAACTGGCGATACCGGTGGAGCGCGATTGGAGGTATATGGCGAACATCATATCCTCGGCCATCACGAACAAGCCACCGCCGCAGGCTGTGGCGAATCTGCTGGCGCGGAGGAACAAGATCCATCATCTGGATCACGATACCGATGAGACGTTGCTGGAGCTTTTCAATGAGGATCCTGGACATGGGCAAACGGGTGTGAAACCGAAGACGGCGGAGACGAATCATGCTACAATGCCGAGCCGGAATTACGCCATCATTTGCGAGAGTCATTCACATACTGGAGCGACGACAAATGGCATGAACGGGCACACGAACGGCAAGGGCGAGAGCGCGACCTTTCCTACACCAAAGAACCCGCGCGAGCCCTTGCATATAGGCGAGAAGGGCGCAGGTACCGGCCACCCTGCCGCGAGCGGTATCGCGAGATCCGGGTTGGCGGGCGTCAACGGGCTGGATGTGACCATAAGGGTGGAGATTAATCCGAGTGATCGGGAGGGACATACGCAGGGGTACGGGTTCAGCGTGGCGGCGCTGGAGAGCGCGGCGTATGCGGGGCAGGGCGAGAAGTGGTAGGGTCGCTCTCATTCGAGGTCTGCATACAAGAGGAAGACGAAACGTGCGGATGGGGGTGTTGGGAGGTGTTGCTAGATGGGTGTGGGAGGGGAGTTGGATGTAAGGGAGGGAGTTTGCGTGCCGTGCGGTGTGATACCCTGTATTATTGCTTAGTGTGTATTGCTATGGTAATGTTAATTGTAATGAAGGGAATAGAGGATTGGCTGTATCTCTGCTAGAGCATGAGTGACCTCGATACTATACCAACAGAGAGTCTCTGTGGCTTTGCATTCTGTACGCCTCTCGCGCTCGAATAGGAAGTAGCACGGGTAGATCCGCTTCGCGTTACGTCACACGCGATGCGGTTCTTCGAGCTCTGGAGCTGTCGCATCTATCTTTCTTCCAATTCACAGCACATTATCGCTAGGTAAAACCTTCGCGCAGCATGGCATCCCAACAAGCCGCCATAGCGGAGATCATCCGCGCCATGAAGCTCGCCCTTCGCCGGCAGCGCGCAAACTCACCACCACCCCCCTCCCTCGGCTCCTCCACCGACGACTCCGACGGCCTGCACACGCACACCAACCGCGGCAACAAGCTCCGCGCGAGCTCACAGTACGCTCATGAAGGTCGACTAGATACCACAGGCGGGCAGGCGCGGTACAAGAGGAAAGTGCACCACGCCGGCTACGACCGATGGATCATCCACAAGAAGCCGCGCCTCTACGATGAGGACGGGCACGTCATGGATCCCCTCGACATACCCAGCGATGCCGACGAAGCCGAACTGGCACTCTACGGGCAGCCGATCGAGGAAGATCCCTTCGGTGACGTGCAGCTCGAGCACTTGCTGCGACCGCTCACGAGTGCCGAGGAGCTGCCTGAGAACCCGGGGCTGAGGCTGGCGTATACGAGTCCGGCGCTTACGCAGATGGCGAGTGAGGCGGCGGAGATGGTGAGGCGGGAGAAGGCGGTGTTGTGGAAGGCTAAGAGGGTGTTGGAGAGGTATCGAGGGGATGGGGGCTTTATGGCTTGTGAGAGGTTTGAGACGGGGCGGGATGAGCTGCTGTTGTTACCTGAGGGTGTGGCGGGTGATGAGGGGAGTGGTGTGCCTAGTGTCGCAGAGGCGGGCGGGCCGGGGCAGGGAGAGGGTGGGCTTGGGGGAGGGGTGGGGCAGGACGGTGACTTGATGGAGGGTGTAGAAGCGCGAGATCATGTCGGTGGAATTCCGGCGCTGGGTGGTTTGAGGGAGACGGTCCAAGATGCAGAAGCAGAGGATCCGCGGCGATCGACGGAGAATCCACTTCTGGACCGGACACCAGGCACGAATGGCAACCCCACGAATTCGGACACGCAAGCACCACCTCAGCACGAGCAAGGCGCAGCTCCCCACCCCGCCATAGCAGACCTAGCCCAGCGCGACGAAGAAGACAGCTCAAACTCCGGCACGAACCCCAGCGCACCCTCCCACCGCATGACCACGCGCGCCAGAGCCCGCTCCCCACAACTCCCCGCCTCGCCCTCCCCCTCACCATCCGACTCCGCCAGCATACCAAGTGTGCACCCCTGGTACTCTTTCCCGACCTCCAGCCTACCAGACCGTGACCTCGGCCTCCCCCCGACAGAAGCAGGAGACACGCGCAAAACCCTCCTCCTCTACGTCCAGAAACAGGAGAATATCGTGCGGCAGCTCACGACTCTCTACGACGGCTTGCAGCGCACAGATCGCCTGAGGTCGTGGGTGTATCGCTCGTGTAAGGCGGAGGGGCATGTGGTCAGTGATGGGAAGGGGGGGATGCGGACGGAGATGAGTGATGGGGAGGACTGGTATGATACTGCGGATTGGGCGTTGCAGGGTTGGGAGTTGAGGGAGGGGAGGCTGGAGAAGGGGAAGGATGAGGTGGATGACACGGCTGAGGAGGAGGGAAGGCGGGTGGGTGGGAGGAGGCGGAGGGTGGTTGGGCGGTAGATCGACACTATGCCCCTAGGCAAGTCAGTGGATATTAGTAGGGTTCGTCATCGCTTGAAGGCGTGGGAGAGATGAACGAACACGCTACATGAAGTCTATAAATTGGACGTGAGATCCCAGGATGTATTTAGTGAGGTTAAAAGTGAGGTCGAGGCGACAGTAGACTCACATCTCCGGGATACACACGAACGCACAGTAGAAGGCAGTGAAGACGGCCGAATCAATTTCGATATTGAAGCTGGAAGGCAACATCATCAGCTATCTGCATGCCGTCAACCCGCCCCTAAAGCATTTCGCGTACTGCTCGCCAGCACACTCAGTTGCACCCGTGGGTGCACGGAGAGGACAGCCGGCGCCAAGTCGGGGTGAAGGTCGTCATCTCGGCGGGTAGCGGTGATGGTCGAGGTTGGCAGTAGGACCGATACAGTATGAGTAGTTGCGATCGATTGTTCATGGACATCATCTCGGCGGTAGCGGTGATGGTCGAGGTTGGCAGCAGGACCGATACCGTCGTAGTAGATGTGGGCGTGGGCGATGGATGGTGCGGTAGTAGTCGTGGACGATGGGGCAGGGATGATGGTGGGGGTGCTGGTGGGGGTGCTGGTGGTGATGTTTGCTGGTCGAGGTGATGGTTGAGGTGATGGTCGGGGTGCTGGTCGTGATGCTTGCCGGTTGGGGTTCTGGTCGAGGTGCTGCTCTTATCGGTGGTGAGTGGTCGGGATGCTGCTCGTCTCGGTGGTGGACTGGTCGCTTCTCGCAGACAACCTTCACTTAACGCAACAGCCGTGGCGAGATGGTACGTTTGCACAAAGCCCGACATGATGGAAATGGATGCCCTTTCAACCCATCCTAGCCATCTCCTCAAACTTCTCCCGGATATCATCCGGATGCACCCTCCGGCCCGTCTTGTCGTAGAACGCCGCCGCGATGCGCAACCACGTCTGGTTCTGGTCACGCATGATGAGCTCGCTGAGACACTGCAGCTCGCCGAAGCTGAAGAGGGAGTCTTCCTGCAGCGTGAGCCATTCGATCATAGTGAAGCGGGCTTCGCCGCCGTGTGCGCTGCCGGCTTTGGAGGGAGTCTTTGCTGCTGCGGCGGGCTTCGACTTCTCCTTCGCTTTCTCCTTCTTGGGTTCTGGCTGCTTCTTCTCCGCGTCCGCAGCATCTTTTTCGTCGCGTACTTTCTTGGCGGCTTTCTTCTCCTTCTTCGTCATGGGCTTTTGCGCATCCACAACTTCGTCTTTCTTCTTCTTGTCGGTCTGGACAACGACAACGACATTGTGGCCGCCGCCAATATCGTTCCAGCGCTTCTTGATCTGGCCCTGGCCTCGCTTCATCTCCTGGCCGATCTGCTTGGGAGTCTTGCCCCCACCCATCAGCTTCTTGAGCTCCGCGTCTTCCTCGGCTGTCCAATCGCGAACGTTTGGATTCTTGCCTATGTCAGTTCTGGAAAGTGACATATGATGTGAAGCAATCAACACACCTTGTCATCGCCGCCGCCGCCGCCGCCATCCTTCTTCTTGTCCTTGTTACCGCCACCCTTGACGCCCTTGCCCTTCTCATCATTACCGCCCTTCTTAGCCTTATCCTCACCCTCTTTACCTAGCACAACAGTCAGCACATGCAACTCACTCCGAAAACGACCCAGACACACCATTCCCACCATGAGCGCTCGGAGCCGGCGACTTGTGCGCCACAATCGATCGATGCCCATGCTGGTCCTTCTTGATATCGTAGTACGTGACTGCCGTCTTGCGACCTACGCTCGGGTCTAGAGGCTTGCCGGTGTCAGCGTCGATCGAGACGAGTCTGAACGGCCAGAAGCCGGTCAGGTGGTTGCGGGTCATGGCTGTGTGTTAGTGAGCGGCAATGGCAATGGCAAAGGCAGTGACGGTCGGCGATACGATGTGATGGTGTTGTTCCAGCCCTGGGCTCCCGGTGGTGGTGGTGGTTGCTTGTGGAGTGGACTAGAGTGTCGGCGAGTTGGGGAAGGTGCGGGTGCAAGAGGGATGTGAAGTGAAGTGAGGTTGGTGTGCTTAGTCGCTACCAGCTCTTAGACGTGTAGGCGGTGCCCCAGTTGAGACGGGACAACATCATCAGTGATGGGAACGAATCTCGAGCTTACCTTACGCTCCTTCCTCGGCGAGCCCACATCTGCACAACGGCGTGGGAGCAGTGCATCGATAAAGGAGACACTCGGAAGCTTCTCCGTTGGAGGAAGGTTCTCGGCGTCAGTGGCGATGGCGGCCAGATGTGTGGCGAGGCGACCCATTGCGATGACTTGAACGGTTCGTCACTCGAGGTGGTGGTGAAGAGGGATCAGTGATCATTTGCTGAAGGGAGTGAAGCTGAGGTTTGAGCTATGACTGAAGCGACCCGCCAGATGATCGCGCCTTCCTCTGTCGTCGCGCCGTGGAGAAATGGACCTCGCAAACCAGCTTGAGGATCCACATGTCAGCTTTGTTGCTTAGAGCGACGTGAACGCGTCCCTGATGTCTTCATGTGAATCAAAACTAGGATATCCCTCGAAGGCCGCACCCAACCGTCAAGCACGCAAAGCGCAAACATCCTTCTCCACCACCACCGCAAATCAAGCTCCATCCCCGACATTGCTACGAAGCATGTTTCTCCTGACGTACCTGAGAGCTCGGAAGCGACTCAATCAACAAAGTAGCCTGGACCTCCGTCCCATTCAGACCGCGACGGCGGAGGAGAACGAGATGTGCAAGTCAGTCGACCAGTCCCCATACCCTCCATCCTCCGACACGCCTAGCTGACGCCTACGCAGACCCACGCCTCGCCCCATCGAAGAATGGTCCCGCCCCAAACCAGCAGAAATTGAGCTCCTCGTGCCTGCCGAGTCGGAAGCCGGGCAGAATATCCAGAACCCGAAGGTCCTTCATATGCTGGGGATACGGAGTGTCGTGAAGTTCGATATGCTGCCTTCGGTAAGCGAAGGTCGAGGCTTTGGGGGGAGTGGAAGGGCGTTGCTGATCAGGTCACGTAGGGGAGAAGCGTGCTGCTCGCAAAGTGAAAGGAGCTGGCGGGCGAGGGTTGCGGGAGGGGGAAGGCCAGTATTACTGCTACAGGCTCCGGGTTCATTTGTGTATAGGTAGGGTAAGAGACGGTACTGATATTGGTGGTTCTACACTGTATAGAATCTCTTCTCCTGTCACAACGGCTCGATAGCAACCTGCTCTCTATATGAGTTGAGGCCGGTAGTGTCAAAGTCAGGGTAGGGCCGGACGCAACGAGTGTTTGCCCTCAGAGGGTTGTCTCGCGCGGAGCGTATCGAGAAGGCATCAACATGGTCACGCGAGGGAGAAGGGTTTGACAGGGCAGGAAGACAGAAGTGAAGTGAAGTTTGAAACTCCCGCCAAGACGCCTGGACCTCTCATGTCCTCGCGCCCTAGACAACCTTCTCTCCTCTTACTACGAATGCCTCATCTGCCTCGTCAAGACCGAGTGCTTTTGCAGTCCTAACGCAATTGGATTGTCAAAAGACGTCCAGTATCGCGCAAGAGAGGGCTCCACGTGATACCACGCGCCCGTCTCAGTCTCTATTCCCGGGTTTGTGAACGTCACTTCATCATCATCTCCGTCTTCTCCCAGCTACCATCAACATGTCGCACTGTCACAACGAGCACCAGCATCACGGCCAAGGCCACGACCACTCCGAAGGCGCCGCTCACGACCACACCGACGACGTGACCCCCGCACTACAGAACCACATCTACGAGCAGATCGACTTCTCCGCTATCAACACGCTGAACGAGTCGGAGCCCAGGTCGGGGTCGCGAATAGTGCAGAAGACATGGACGGAGAGGCTTGACGCCGATCCGGAACTCAGCAGTGATGCGGACGAGCAGCTGCTGATGCATATCCCGTACGACATACCAACTCAGTACCATCGCATCGCAGGAAGCTAATGCTCATGACCAGCTTCACCGCCCAGATCCGCCTCCACAGCATCCTCATCCGCACCTCCACCACCTCCAGCGCGCCGCAAACCCTAAAGCTCTTCCTCAACCGCGACGACCTCGATTTCTCCACCGCTTCCTCCCTCCAGGCCACCCAGGTTCTCGAGCTAGCCCAGAGCAACGACGTGCAAGAGGTCCCCGTCAAGCGCGCACTTTTCAATACTGCCCGCTCGCTCGACCTGTTCTTCGAGGATAACTGGGGCCAGGGCGAGGAGGATGTGACGCGGATAAGTTACATCGGCTTCAAGGGCGAGTGGATGAAGTTGAGTCGCGAGCCGGTGAATTTCTTGTATGAAGCTGCTGCCAATCCGGCTGATCATAAAATGGTGTCGGGTGTGGGTGCGCGGTTGGGGAGTGGTATTGGTGGTGCTGGCGGGCGGGATGGCGTGTAGATGAAGAACATGCTGCTAGCTGTGCCCGGGAGGCCTGTGGTCTGGCATAGCTGGGGTGCATCGTGACGTGCGAATGACCCGGCCATATCTCCTCGCTCCTGGTGCTCTGCGCATCTGTCTTGAGCGCTCGAGAGATCTTGCACAAAGTGGTGTGCGCGGGTGGACAAGTCTGGGCGTGCCATATGGGACACTGTCTTGCTCGTCAAGCCCACTTAAGCAACAACGCCGGTGCGTCAACTCAGACATTTGAGCGCTTTGCGTTTTCGAAAGTCTTTTGGCTGACCCGCATCGAGACGTGGCTGGGCTACCCATGGGATCTTGAGAGGCTTGCAGAAGCTGCTGAGACAGTATCGAAGAGACGCGCCGAGTTTGTTCCCTACGTGCAGCGCCGCGTCGGAGACAGCTGACATTGCCTGTCAGAGCAAAGGGCGAACAAGAACAGGGTTTGAGTCTCGCGACCGATCTTGGGATGCGCGTCTCGGATGTCATCCAGCTTACAAGCGCTGAGACAGTGCGATGCGGAGTGTATACGAGCATACATATGAGCGCTTCTTCGTTGACAGCCAGAGTTTCGTTCATCCAGCGCGTCTCCGAGCCTGCAATCTCACAAGCACACCCTAAGCACCCAGCATCCTCGAAGCCGTGGCTGACTTGACCGTGAGCCTTTTACTTTCCCGAATCGACGAACTAAGAAAATCTCACTTTCACCAGTATGGCCTCTTGCGCGGACCTCCGCTGTGCAACGGACAGTGAGTTGCCGTGAGTATGTTCCTACCCTCCCCTGTCTTCACAAAGACTGACACGCGAGCAGAATGGATGGTGACACTGGAAATTGTCGTCGGCGTCGAGGAACGCACGTTTCATGTGCACGAGAAGCTGTTGCGCTCACGATCAGCATTCTTCGAAGCAGCGCTTAGCAAGGAGTGGAAGGAGGGACAGGCCCGAAAGGTCGAGCTGCCGGACGATGACGTTGACGCCTTCGAAAGCTACGCTCGGTGGTTGTACAACGGCAAGCTGGCCGTCATCCAGACCGACGGGCAGACCGACGACGACTTACTCGCGGCCCTCTACGCCTTTGGCGAGAAGGCGCTCGACGAGACATTCCAAAATCGCGTCATCGACGCCATCGTCGCCGGCACGCGGGATGAGATCCCTGCCGCTACTACTGGTGGTGGGGACTCGGGCAGTTGGTACCCGACGAAGAAGACCGTCGACTACATCTACCGACACACCCCCGAGGGCTCGCCGGCTCGGCGGCTGATGGTCGACACGCATGCGCTCAAGGGCTGGGAGCAGTGGATTGATACCGACCGGCCGGAGAGCAACAACCACGAGTTCCTCGTCGATCCGGCCGTGGCGCTGTTTCGGAAGCGAGTAGTTTCCGTGGAAGCTATCGGGGAGCACAAGGAACTTGATACGGGTGCGGCGTGCTCTTATCATAAGCATAAGGATGGGCGGTGCGCCGGGAAGAAGGAGTGAGGGAAGTCACGCAGCTCTGCAACGCAACGGAAGAACTCAGACTCTCGCAGAGATATGCTCGGGTGTGTCTTTGAAGGCTGTGGAGCAGACAGGGGCTGCGAGACCTGCATTCAGAGGCTAGCCATGATTTCTTGCAAGTACTGCTTTCTGCGGGAGAACGAGAAAGGGAGGCTATCATACAGAAGTGCGACGACAACAGCAGCCTTGAACATACTTCTTGATGTGCTACACCGAACGCCTCGCTTACCAGCTTCTGACTGCTATCACAGACCACTCAAACTCTCCACAGCACCCTATACCCGCCATCTGCTATTCATCCTTCTCCGCATCATGCTCCAGCGGTTCAGCGTTCGCCCTATTCACCATCGGAAAGGTCGGAGCAAAGTTGCTGCGCTCTCGGATCTTCGCTCCCTTCAGGTAGAAAATGATCGGCAGCGGTACGAGGCAGAAGCCTAGAAGGCCGAGGAAGGTACCGGCCCCTGTTGCGCAGCTAATCAGTATTCCGATCACGGGGCAAGAATAAAGGGAGGGGACTTACATTGCACGCCCATGCCCTCGATCATGTAGGTAGCGAAGAGCGGGAAGATGGCGCCTTTTTATTGACAGGTTAGCATGTGAACTGATCAAGGTTCTATTTCGCCCCTCCGACGGGAGTACCGAATGGAAAGCGAAAGGCTTACCACAGAGCGATCGTAAGAACGTGTTCGCAGCGATGGCCTATTGAAAGATTAGCGGCCGGCGATGGCATCCGTTCAACTACAGGCGAAACTTACCGAAGCGGCAAACATCAAATATGCATCCTGTTCGTAATCGTAGTCAGCGATTGCCAGAGACGACGCCACGACTCGGCTCAGCACTCACGATGAGGTAATTCAAGCACTGGAGGAAGATGGACATGATGCCGAAGCCAGTGAACAAGCCCGAAAGTGTGGGTGCGATCCAATGGATGTCGGCTCGGTAGCCTGACCATCCGAACCAGAGGATGCCTATAGCGAAGAGCACGCCGCCGAGGATCGCTGGGGGTAGACGCCATTCTGGGATGGGGATATTGTTGTTGGCCGCCTGTAAGTGAGAAGATCAGCGGAGGTTCTCTGGACTAAACCTAGCCTTCGACAAGCTTACCAGCTTCTTGTTGTACGACGGCTGGAGCAGGATCATGTAAACTCCCGCGATGATCTCGCCGGTGATCATCCCAAGGAATGGTAGTCCTCCGACACCCTCGTTCATGCCGTGTATTTGTTGGAAGACGATGGGGTAGAAGGTGAGAAAGAGGTACAGCAGACCGTAAATGAAGGCCATGTAGATCGACAGAGCAAGCACCTGCAGCAATAATCATGGTTAGCGTTCGCTGAAGACAACGCCACAACATCTCGTCTGCTCGAACACTCACAATCGGCTCCGTAAACAACATCCGCATCGGCCTCGACAAGTTCTTCTCCAGCAATTCCCGGAAGTCGATCTCAATTTCTTCCTGCTTCGCGTGGATGCCCCAGTTCTTCGTCCGGCGTCTCAGATCCGCCGCTTTGTTCACCAAGATGACGGGCGGATACGTCTCCTCGAGGAAGATGAGCGATAGGCCGAGGCCGAGGAAACCCATGATGGCCGTGATGCATTCGGTCCATCGCCAGCCGAGGTAGGACTGATCGATGAAGCCTCCAGTGAACGGGGCGAGTAACGGGCCAGCGAATACTGCCATGCTGAAGACCTGAGGACGGAGTCAGTGATCTTGTGATCAGATCAACGGTTGTGTCTCCCTACCGTCACAGCTAGACCACGCTGACGATTGTTGAACATATCCGCAAAGACAGCCCCTACGGTTGTTAGAGGGCAAGCGCCGAAGAAGCCTGCATCTGGTCAGAGTGGGCGGACGTTGAGTTGCGATGGTGATCCTCACCCGCGAAGAAGCGACATATAAACAATGTCTGCACGTCTTTGGCTACAGCCACGGCGACGCTGAAGATGCTGAACCCGAATGACGAGATTAACAACGGGTTCTTGCGACCGTACAGCTCGCTCATCGGCGCCTGGAATGACGGTCAGCACAGGCTGGTGGCAGTTCGTTGGCAAGGCGAATACATGCCCACAATATGGGGCCGGTGGCGAAGCCCAAAACGTAAAGAGACACGCCCAGGATGCCTACTTCCCGACTGATGTTGAACTGTTCCGCAACACTCCCGGTAGCGGCTGAGAAGATACTCGAACCGAACGCAGCGGTGAGCGTCACGTAGCCCAACACTGCCGCAACCGGCAACTTCTTCTTCAGCGGCCAGTTCTGAGCGTGAAGAGGATCGTCCGCGCCCGTGAACTCCACGACGTACTCCTCCCGGTCTGGAAGAGCTGAGGGATACGGCTTGCCTGCTCCGAACTCGGGTAATGGCTTCTTGGAGTGGCGGGTGGTCGTGCGACTCCGTATGCTCGCGCCGATGGTTTGGGAATGCTGGCTGCGTCCTGTCTGAATTCTGGAGAGTGCTGTTGGGTGGCGTTCCAGATCGAACGGTGCTTCATACTGCGTAGATACACGGGAGACGCCGATCTCCTCTCGTTCGATGGACTCGCCGGAGGATGTCGTGGCTGACGACGCGCTGCTAGCGGTGATCTCGCGGGACAACTCCTCCCGACGCTCTCCTTTCTCCGTTGACTCAGCTTGCGCTCCGCTGTTGCCGCCAGTCGGTGCGAAGCGTTCGGGCTCTGCATCCTTCTCGTCCGCCTGCAAACGGCGGTCCTCTTCGTTCATGGTGGCGTTGGGATCCCCTTGCGTGCAGGCGTGTAGGCAAGGCTGGCCTCAGAATCCTGACGGCCGGTCTCGCGCCAGCAGCTTGCTGGACAAATATATTCCTGTTGCGGCTGGGCCTGTGAAGGAATAATGCTGGGTCGCGTGGCGATGATCCAAGTCTCTCGTTAGACTCCGGTTCTCAACAGTGACCCCCTCGCCTTTCGTCTCTACTCTGGGCTTGAGACTTCAGCTCTCATATCTTCGAAACAAGCAGTACGGTAATAAATCCTGGTCGATGAGCTGTCCCCAATCGCAGAGTCTGGATCCAGGATAGAAGTCAGGTCCAGCGATTCACGGTGAAGCTGAGGAAGAAGGCGACAGAACTAAGAGCAACGGCACAGGAATACGTCGCATTCGCAAATAGATTGAAGGTAGGATGGGGGTTCTTCAAATAGAAGATGTACATGTACATGTACATGTAGGCCAATGGAAGAAAACAGCAGCCTTAACGAGTTCTTCCATCAGTCAGCATGCGCTAGTGAGAACAGTAATCTTGCCCCAACCTCCCTCCTGCACTCGCTCCTTTGCCGGCGACAACACCTCAGCTTCGTTGCCCGGGCCGTGTGCGGTGTCCCGACGGGTACATGTAATTGATGGCACGTATGTGCATGGAGGTGTGTCGAGACCTGACGACCTACCGGGACCACCCATCAAAGAGGCGCGATGGCATCTGGGAGATGATGTCTGGTATGACTATCGCACCTCAGATACCATCCAGCTTCGATAGCATCTGGCATGGGCATGGGCGCCCGCAGCAGTGACAGCACCTTTGTCGATACCCCTTGAGTACGCCGACTGGCAAGTTCCACTATCGACGCACGCCCAGGCGTCCACTCGTCGCTCAAAGCACCGCAACGAGGTTATACCTCGATCAATGTACCTGCAGCTCGCTCAGCATGGCATCTAGGAACCCCCTCTGCTCCCTCAACCAATCCCGCGTCTGACGGACATCAGAGCCCCCATCTGTTCGCTTTCTCTTGCGCAGCTTGGTAAGCTCGTCATGAACGCGCCGCTCCAGGTTCTCCAGTCGATACTCGGTGTACTGTGTGTACAGTGTCGGAACGTGGCTGATATTCCGGACTCCGCGCAGCGTGGTTTCGTCCTTGATATGATGCGACTTCGGCCGGAAGGACGTCACCATGGAGATTTGTTCCCGACCTCCCATTGCTGCGGTTGCCTGATGGTCGACATAGCGGCCTTGCATCACGACTGCGGTTCCCTGTCAAGCATATCAATGACTGACCGACTTTGTATCTCATGATGGGCTTACTCGTGCTGGTCCTCGAGCTCTCAAGATCGTTCCCGCTCCTGTAAGGATCGCAGTCTCTCCCCCGATCATCCCATCGCAGTCGGATAGCATGGTCACCACGACGAATGGATAGCTGTCGCGATGCCAACCGAATGCCGACTCGCAAAACTCCGCCGAGTCATCTGTCGCCTCGCCAGGCGCCACACAATCATTTTCGTTACCGTCCGCGTTGATCGAGATGTTCCTGTGGCCGATGTCGTAGTCGATAGCTGGGACTAAGTCCACGCCGGCCACCTCTGAGATGATGTTCAACACTTCCGGGCTGTTCCAAGCGTCGCATATGAACTTTACATCCCTCGCAAAACCCTCGTCAGCAGACAACTTTGGCCACGCGGAAAGGTGCTTACTTCGGACAATGGCCCCGGACCTGACCGCTCGAACGACCCGTGGCGCAGTAACACTTCTCCAGGATATCTTCGCGGAAGACTTCGGCCCTCATCTGCTTGACCGCTTCCTCGGTGAACAACGAGAACGGCTCCGATACGGCATTGGAAGAGATCCCATCGTTGCTCTGGCCGACTTCGTCGAACGTCAAGATCTTCTGGGGTAACCGGAAGGCCAAATGCTTCGCTGGGTCGAAAACTACCGGGTCCGTCGTCCGAGCGGACAGTATGAGGCTCTCGGGCAGATTATCGGCTTTATATCTTCGTCGAGATCCCATCGGAGTCACAACATGCTGAGCGGACATATGTACGATTGGTTTCATGGTTGCGTGGATGCGTATGGCGGCGATACAACTTCCTGCTACTGTCGAACTCACGGCTGCATTGATATAGGAGCTAGAACGACGGATGAACAATCAGCTGTCATCGGCTACGACCGACTACATACTACTCGATTGCACGAGGACCCTATACTACTGACCAGGAGGCAGACAGTCAGGTCTGACTAGCCACGAAGCAGTGCTTCATCAACCAGACGTCATCTCAAACCGGCATCAGGAGGCAGAGTCAAGAGGCTTTTACGGAAATCTTTTCCTATTGCGGCAATACATGGCTTCCGCCACCCGTACACCTGCTCTCCCAATCCTGCCTCCTCTGTTTGCCATGCGCTCTTAGACTGGTCCTCCCGAAAGCGGTCCTCGACCTAGAGCTTCGACTGACAGACCCCTCATGATCCAGCATAGAGTCCTTGGATTGATATTGGTCACGCAGAGCAATTCAGTACATACAAGCTTCCGGCTGAAGAGCACACAAGGCTGCGGTACTTGCTTGATAGTCTACTACCAAGCACCGTAAATCGTATGTTCCAGCCGCTTCTCTCACGCCGCCACCAACCTCAAAACGTTCGCAAGATCCGCCATCGGGTCCTTTTTATGCACGATCCCGAGCACAGATTTGGGCTGCTTGTGACCGAGAAGACCCTGCATCTCCTTGCTCATGGAGAGCACTTTGCTGTGCGGAATAGCGAGGATCTGGTTCTCCTCCTGCCGCAGATGTTCACGGCAGAAGAAGAGACCGTAGACCGTCCGGAAAGCCTTCGTGGCGTTGTGGCCGGCGCCTATATCGTGATGGGTGACCAGGTCAGCTAGACGGGTGGCAAAGGATTGCGAGTTGGACAAAATTACTGTGAGATGTGCCACCGAGGAATATCAGAGCTGCTCCGGGCTTCATCTCTACAGGCTCATCAGTGAATGGCTTCGAAGTGTTCCATGAGCGGCGCCTACCAGCGAAGGCAATCTCATCAATCCGCGGTTGACGCTCGTCATCCCATCGATGACTGCCCGGTATCACCATCGTAGCACCATTCTCCCGGGTAGTCTCACAGCCGGCAATCAGACAAGCGAACTGACTGACTTTCCGGATATCGAATCTCTCGTGCTTGGTGTCGTGGATGTTATCGTCGCGGTGCAGTCGCTGCCTCGGGGCTCGCGGCCCAACGTTGAAAGCTAGGCTGATACTCAGTAAAGGATCGATGCACCGCTCGTCGGCGAAACCCTCCCGGCTGACCACGAATTCATCCGTGAGGATTTTTTTGCGGAGGCCAGCTAGTTGAGGGGACTCGCAGAGGGCGGCTACGGTGTCTGATTTGCCCACCAAGCCTGGTGTCAGGATGGTTTCTTTGGGTACGATTGATATGGCGGAGTTCTGCGACGCTTCTGCTTCGTGGTATCGAGCGACGTCACAGTTGACCGAGTCCAGTTGCATGGAAGTCACGAAGTCATCGATGATGACACCGCCGTCCCGGTCCAGAATGTCGATGATTTTGTCGACGGATGCATTCGATGGAAGATGTGTTAGGGACGCTTTGGGTACGTAGCAAGAGTCCACAGGAAGTGGTATAGGAGCGGATGCTGCTGTTGTCGCCATTGTCGTCTTCTGGGCAGAAAGGGCTGGACCTACTGTGCGCGGAGTAAGGGAGTAAGTTCTTCAAACGACTGATATGAGCATGTGTCACATTCAGTCGACGAAGCCCTCAAAACCACACCCTGAGATGCTAAGATGCGGCAAGCAAGCAGAGCTTGTTAGCGAGAGGAGTTCAACCTGCGATTGAAGGAGCTCAATCTGGAGAGGTAGCCAATTGCCATCGCATTGGCTGAACAGAAGGAGTGCTGACTTACTGCATCGAGTTCGGAAAGCCGACCCTCATGGTTTTGCGGCATACGACGCTGATAGGTCGTGGGGATGTGTTCAAACGAACGACGGTTGTATAGCGCTTTACCCGGAGGCCAAGAAGGCGCAAGGCGTGTAGCTATACGGGAAGCAGAGCGAAAAGGATACTCTCTTATCTGCGGAACATCGTCCATGTTATATTCTGCTTTACATGGCAGCGATCGGTAAGTCCGTGACATTACACCATAACACATCGCGTCTTAGATCGTCGTGCCGCAAAGCAAGTGTTGTCGACACGCAAGCGACAAACTTCACCCATGGGGTGACTGAACCACGACATCCCACTCACGAGGCACCATGTGTCGAACTCCTCAGAGTCAATAACTCGTCGAGTATCTTTCGCGCCTCATCGTTGATGTCGTTGTCAAGGAACTCTCGAGCAACAGCCTCCTGTACGAGCGTCAGCACGGTATTTGCTCCATACTAAATCCGGGCACCTACAGCATCTTCCAATTCCGCAAGCTCAGCTTCAGGTAGTTCCGCACAAGCCTCCACCAGGTCCTCGCCGCGTGCAGCAAGCAAAATTAGCTGCTCGGCTCTCTGAACGATACTGCTATCGATACCGTTCATGGCAGCACAGCAAGCACCGTAGCTTGAGCAGCTGCGTCCTTGCCTATAGTTATACAAGTAGGTGATCTGATCTTCAACCGCGGAGGCCTCATCGACCCTCACCTCCATATGGGCGTACTTCAGTGCCGGACGCTCGGGTAGAAAGCCGGACTCGAAGATCTCATGGAAGTGCGTAGCACCCAGAACCTTGGGAGACTCCGGACCACGCTGGAGTAGATGCTCGAAGACACCGGCGGCAAGACCGGCCCCGTCGTATGATTCGGTACCCTTGCCGAACTCGTCGATGATGACCAGGCTGCGGCGAGTAGCGAGGCTCAGCGCAACGGAGATCTGCTGCAGATCGATCATGAAGGCGCTCTGGATGCGCGACACGCTTTCTCTGGTGGCAATGCGCGTGAGGATCTTGTCCGTCAAGCCGATCTTGGCAGCGTCGGCCGGCACGAAGCTTCCAATGTGCGCCATGTACACGATGATGGCGACCTGCTTGAGGTACACACTCTTGCCCGAGTAGTTGGTACCGGTCAAGAGAGCCATACTCGGTCCTTCGGCAGGCTGACGCCTCGACACGAGCTGCGAGCTTGCGAGAGCCACCTCTTGCGGTAACAGGTTTGCGAAGAATCCGTCTTCTTGCTCGTTGCCGGCACCACCGACAAGGTACGAATCGTTGGCGACGTAGGAAGATACAGTCAGCTCTTGCAGCGGGTGGCGGCCACCTTTGATCTTGATGACGTTCTCCTCGGTGATGCAAGGCTTCACCAGATTGTGCAGCATGGCTCCTCTCGCCAATGCCACCAAAGCGTCTAGCTCGCCGCAAAGATCAGAGGCGGAAGCAAGCAGCTCTTCGTACTCGAGCACCCGCTCGCCGAGCTGCTGTATGATTTCGATTTCCTCGTCGCAGATACGACCATAGATGTCGCCGAAGTGCTCATCCAGCTCAGTCATGTTCGAGTTTTTGTAGTAGGCCTGGACTTCGGTGGCAAACATCTTCTCCCACGGCTCGTCGATGGTGCCTTCGTAGACGCCATGACCGGTGCCTTCCTCGAGCCGAATGGAGATCAGAAAGCCGATCTGAGGGAAGAAGATTACGTTGACCGCCGAATCGAGCTCGGCCGGAACACCCTCAGCGACGTGAGTGGCAACCTCAGACAGCAAGTCCTCGATGCCGTCGTATGTGCTCTTGGCTTCGTCAAGGTCATCGTCCACGCCCGGTCGAACCACGGTACGTCCCCGGTCCTTCGAGGCTTCGATGTCAACCACATCGTTGATGAGTTTGCCCACAGCAGCGAGCTGCCTGCGATCAAAATTGTCTTCGATCTTGACTCGAATAGCCAGACGATCACTGCCTTGCAGCTCGATCAGCGCGTCTAATATGCCGAGAGCGTAGAAGCTGAAGTGGCGTATGCTCGGCCACACCGAAGTCGATATGCCTCGGTTCCTGTTCAATCCAGCACTGATGCCCTTGTGTAGATTGCCCGTGGCTAAACGCATGTCCTTGGTCTTGCTCAGGCTTTCCGTGAGCCGGTCGAGAGAAGAGGTGTTGTCGGGTCTGAGCAGGACACTAATTGTCTGCAGGCGCTCGTTGATGATTGTGATATTTAAGCTCGGGCGGAGAAAGTATTGGCGCAAGAGAGCGCGGCCCTGAGCGGTCTTGGCTTGGTTGTGGAACAGACCATACACTGACAAGCCCTCTTTCGCTCCGCTGGACCATCCTTTGCCTGCCGGGCCCTGATACTGAGCGTTGGGGTGTGACTCTGTGGACGTGATCTGGAGCGAGAGTAGCGTGTCCACGTTGATGAACATTGATCCACTCAAGCTGAACATCTCCACGGTGGCGATACGGAACGTAGCTGCCGAAGCCTGGTCACCCGGGAGGTAGGATGTTGTCCTCCTGCGTTGTAAGTAGGACAGCACTGCCCCAGCACATCCGACGGTGGTGCGGCTCTCGACATTGATCCAGCCTGACAAGCGTAAAAGCTGCCCCTGCCGACCCGCAAAGCCTGCTTCCGGATTGTTGAAGTCCTCGTGCTCCGCTGTGACATCGCCGGGCACGACAAACGTGACCCGCGGACCGCCCTGCTGGCCAAGGCGCAGATTGACGAGCTTGTTCCTGGCCGAGTCATAGC
>NAJQ01000453.1:0-24196 GCA_005059865.1 Friedmanniomyces simplex
GGTAGGTGTGGGAGGTAGGTGGTGATGGCAAGAAGGGGTGGTGGGGTTGGGAATGGGGGCGCAGGGTTGCGCGGGCTTTTTTTTAGCGGTTGGAGGGTAGTTGGGATTTTCTTAGCGGGTGGAGGTGATTGGGGGATCTGTAGGACGGGACTTGGGAGGAATTTCGACAGATACTTGGGGCGGTCCTTTGGACAGATGGGCTGGATTTTTGAAAGAGGGATGGTTCAATGGGGGTCGTCGCCGTCAAGCTGCACGGAGGGACCCGGGCGATGGGGATGGAGGTTAGTGGGGAATAGGAGGCCGTCTACGATACCCACCCTTGATTTCTTGTAGATATTGGACGGAAACGCTAGTAAGGCTCGTTGCAGCAGCACTCGTTGCCTTACCTTACCTTACCTTTACGCAGCTCACAATAATCGTGACCACATGCATCATCAACAATTTCCTGCCTCAGGCGCCATCAGCTTCTCAGCTGCCTACCCTACCCAGCAGAATAAGCTAGGTTCAGGCAAACTGCACCCCCTTCCCGGCCCCCTCCATCAACGCCTCCTGCTGGCTGCGCGGACTACTCTCGCTCTTGCCCGTCGTGTCGAAGCTCTGCCCTCGGACCCGGCCTAGCTCGTGCTGGCTGGTGGATTTCTCCGTGTCGGAGGCTAGTCGTTGTGGGGGATGATTTCGAGCGCCACGGCCGCCGATTGTGAGGAGGGTGTGGGCTGCCATGCCGAGGAGGAGGAGCTGGAGGAGGAGGACGGGGATGGTGGTGTAGGTTGCGAAGCGCTGGCGGGATTTCTCAGTCGGGGATGTTCATGACGACCTGATTGGGAGGGGGGGGGGCGGGGGCTGTGGGAGGGTGCATACGTACGGTTTCGTGGCATAGAGTGCGGAACCCACTGGGTCCTCGCCCGCGGTCTAGGGTAGTGCGGTTCCAGCGGCAGGTCCAGGTCTGCAGGGTATCCCTCCCCGGAGCGTGCTGGTTCAGCAGCGTGGGGAAGATGACGGCGGTGAGGGAGCAGACTGTGCTGAGGAGGGAGGAGGCGAGGATGAGGAGGTTGGCTGGGAGCTTTTCGTTCCGAACAACGATCAGTTTCGATCTGCTTCACTTCTGGCGTTTTATTCTGGCTTACTGCGTGCACGAATAAGGATAAGATGAGCACAGCGTTCAGCACCACGATGGCCGTGGCTGTGCCCGCCAGGGCGTGCAGTTCCCGGGTATCGAAGTGGTTCGGCCAGAGGGGCAGGAGCCAGACGTTGCTGCTCTGCTGCGTGTTGAAGACGCTGAGGGTGCGTCCCGCGCAGCCGATGATGGCTAGGTTCAGGCAGATGGAGAGGGCCGCGAAGGCGAGCGTGGGCGTGCGAAGCCTTGCGGCGGCCATGTCGATTGAAAGAATGACGGTGTGGAAGGGGCAGGGTTGGATGCACCACAACGAGACGGTAGATGCTGCGCACCACGTACTGGCGTGGGAGGAGGAGGACGAGAGAGCGAATTACTTGCCTGACAGTCTGTCTATATCCTCCTCATCTCACCATGGCTGCTATGCGTAGACGCCCGCACCAGGATCGCACCCCTCCCGTATGTGTGATCCCGCAATGCGTACCTGCATTGATACTACATGTACTCATCTACCTACCTTGCCGACCGCGACTAGTACTGCGGTCGGGTCCAGGTCAGCTTATTACTGGACTGATGGGTCTATCTCGAGGCCACAGGCGCAGGAGGGTGCTTTATGTGAGATCTTGGCGGCAACCACGTCCACTGCGCGTCTTTGACGGATGCTTCTGGTTGGGTATGGGCGGGTTGTATGAAACGTGGGTGGGCATGCACGCATCGCTGGATGTGTTGCACAGCGCTTGCGGAGAGGATGGAGCTTGAAGGCGGCCGACGGTGATTGGCTGGCGGTGGCAGGCGTGGGCGGTTGGAGATTATTATTGAAGCGAGTAACATCACTACACATGTGCATGTATTGTAGAGCTCGCTGTCATACATTCACATCGTCGTTCTTCATCATCGTCCCAAGTATCGCGGCCGAATCGTGCCACTGCGTTCGAAACCAGTAGTGTCTCCCGAACCACACCAGCAGGCGAGCTCAATCTGGTGTTAGCAGAAGTCGAACCCGTAGCAGGTCATGTTCGAAGCCAACCTCGAGTCTGAAGGCGCTCACTCCTCCACGAGCTCGCGGCGCAAGTCCTTGGCTTCAAGAGTGACCGGGAATTTCCTCGAAGCTGTTGAGAATGTCTGGTGCTGCGCAAGTTCCGGCAACAGACCAGCCGCGCGGTCCACCTCCAGCGCGATGTCACTCCCCAGTCTTTCCGCCGAGGAGAGGTACGCGCTATGTGTAGCATGCGCACAAGGGCAATTCCGGGCTCACTGCAGTGCCATATGCACTTTCGGAAGCCATGTTGTCGTGGGTCCAACATCCACGGCGTCCCGCCAGATGCAGTCGATCTTCTCCGGGGCGATGATGGCCTCGTGTAACAAGGATCCATCTGCGTCCCTGGCTTGACAAGTTCAATCGGCGGTGACTTCGCTCTCGCAAAGCCTAGGTGGACCGTATTGACTGATGCGCGCCGCGCGGAAAGGTCGGGTTGCGGCATTGATGTCCGAGCTGGAAAGCTAGCAAGGACCTTTCCGTCGTCTCTCATTATGCGAAAGGCGAAGGTGCAAAGGCCGAGCTTGTCAAGCCTCAGGGTGCAGGTCGTTTCACTCGAGGTGTAAGAGTCTACGCCCCATGTCCCACACCTCCCTTCCTCGCCCCAATCACACTGTTCAGACATCTCCCCACAGCCTCCAGATCGCCGAGCAGGGTGACGTGCCCTCGCTCACTACTCACGACCCCTCCTTTCGCCGTCGTGTACCCTTCAGGAACCATCGCCGCCCGCGCCAGCACGACGCCGTCCCCGCTCGCAAAAGCCAGCTCATCGTACGCATCCGCATGCCGGATGCCTTCTCGCCCGTTGACTTTGGCGCCGTACACAGTCGGCGTGCTTTTGCCGTAGATGACCGCGACAGGTGGGTACTTGTTGCCCGCGGCGTGGGACGGGATGAAGGTGAGTTCTTCCTTAAATTGCTTGACCAGGGCGAGCGTGCGCGTCAAGTAGGCGACTGCTTGGTCGTATGGGATGGTCACGGCGGTGCGTGTGGACGTCGCGGCATCGGAAGACGACTCGCGGCCTTTCTCGGGGTGGGCGACGTTGCCATTCAACATTCCCCGAACGCCTCCCGCACCCATTGTGTCCGGTTCGCCGACCACGCCGCCGGCTGTCATAGTCTTCGACGTGTCGGTTGAGTTGGAGGAGCGGGAAAGACTGTTCTTCCGACTCGGTAACGACAGACTAGGAAGCGCACTCGTCACCGAGCTTACATAGCCGGAGATAGTGGATGACTTCTCTGGGGTGGAGAGTGGAGGTAACGGCCGCCCTACGCATGGCGACAGCCGGTGCTCGATCCATGTCTGCGGATCGAAGAAGTCGACTGGATACTCTTCCTTGGTGTTTTTGTCGAAGAAACAACGGCCATCAAGCGGCAAGGGTGCGAAGCTTGTGCGGATCGTGAAGTTGACCTGCGCGGTGAGCACACGGCTACTCAGTAGCACCTCATCACCGTTCCGCATTGGGCCGAGGATGTTGACGCACGTATGAGGGACGCCGGCGTAGATGACTCCCCTGAACAGATCAGGCCGCTTGTTCAACGCATGCCTCGTGATGAGGCCACCGAGCGAGTGCGCAATGACTGTCGCTCCACGCTGCTCGTTTGGCACGCCCGGCTGATTACAAGGTAAGTCTTCTAGAAACGCCACGAGTCGCTTGCTCAGGTAAAGAGGGTTCAGCCGCCAGTCGTACCCGTAGTCGTGCACTCGTAACCTTCCTTGCCGCGAGTTCTCGCACGCCCGTAGACGCTTGAACAGTCTCCTAGCGACGTCCACGGGCCCGATGTGCGTGAGCATGCCACCTGGGATAATCTTGCTACTAGGCCGCTCGTCTTCCTCTGCTCCAGTTCCGACTTCCAGGTCCACTTTTCGCAAGTTCAAGCCGACCTTGACGGGTACCCATACTTGGCGATGAGGCGGCTCCGCCGAACGAAGAATCGACCCCCGGTACCCGCCGAGTACGACGACATCACCTTCAAGTCTCTCCAGCGCACTGTTGAGATGCGTGTGGGAGGAGGATTTATTATTTGCAGCGTCGGCCATGGCTGCTTTGACAGAGCCGTAGGGTTGCCGCGTCATCGGGTCCGTAGGCTTCTCGGGAGGGCTAGCATTGCCATCGCCCTCACCTTGCCTCTTACTGTACGAAGCGGATCGCTCACGCATGAAGTCAGGCGTGAAGCTCGTGAGCGATGGAAGGCTTGGTAGCTTAATGTTCGAGTCTTGCCAACTATCTTTGATAGCCTTGAGTCTGCTGTTGACTTGGTCCCGTACGTCCTCGAATCTGCTATCATCGCCTAGCGATGAGACTCTTGACATAGTGCGTTGGGCGATGAGAGATTTTTCCGAGGTAGAGCGTCTGAGATGCGAAGGTCGCGGGCGCACGCGTAGCAGTCCGGGCGGCATCGACGACTCGCCGATGGGAACTCGCGCTTGCTCCTTGCCAAGTGGTGATGCCGCACGAGCCAGAGACATTGTTCTGCTATCGCTCTCCGACCGTTGACGCATCATCTTACGGGTCGGTTGGTCCGTACTGCCGTTCAATGGCGGGTGTTGTAAGCTGGAGCGCTTGGACTTGAGCGAGGTCTCCGGGCTAGCATTACGAGCATGGCCTTGGTTTGCCGAGAATGGGGATGATAGCGAGAAGTGCTTAGGCATTGAGGGCAGGTTTGACATGAAGGACTTCTGCCATCCTTCGAACATGGTGTCTGGGGCCGTGGAGGGTTGCTTTCTGTGGAAGAACAATCCATCGCGTAGCAGTGACCTCGTTCTTGGTGGATCTGAAGGTGCTCGCCATGGTGAAGGCAACCGGACTGGTGATCTTGGCGACCGCTCGGGTTCGTCTTCCGTGCCCTGCAGCACTTGGTGAATGCGCTCTTGTGAAGCCTCACCCGTCGCTGCCGACTGCTCCGCTTCTGCGACCTCCCCTACATCATCCTGCGTCGCGCTCTCCTCCGTTATGGAATCTTGTATGCCATCGAAACCACTGCCAAAGTATCCTCCGGTTTCGGCGAGGGCAGCAGCCTTCTCCACGGCCGGAGTGGTCGGCGAGGTGAGTCTAGTCTGGTGCTGGCTGATACTGACTCCCAATGCGGTTCTTGCATCTTCCGCCGGTATGCTTTGCGCTTCCGGCAGCTCATCCTCGGAGGATGTGCTTTGGTCCGCCCCCAGTATGGTATTCAGCTGAATGTCTGCCAGTGCTCGTGGCCTGCGCTCGGCCTGGGCGGATATGGCGGGTGAGTGTGCTGTTGGCGGCCCAGACATCTTCGCAACACCGTTCGCGCTCGCGTTATGTGTGGAAGGTAGACAAGGGGGAAAGGACAACGGGCCGGTATGAGGTCAAATGGGAGGCTGTGTCAAGTGTGGCGCTCACAACGCCGCGATGGTGCCATGGTTGAAGGAAAGACGAGAGAAAAACTTGCCGGTGGGACAGCCGTCCATTGCATGCCTGTGGGAGCTGTGGACATTGACGCGACAGAGAGTCTGCGCCGGTGCTGAGCCGGGCAGGGCGGAGGAAGGAGGTCGTGACCAGGCTCAAACAAGCTTTTGGTGCACCCGGCGAGCCCGGATGATCTGGGAAGCAAGGTGCGGCTCTGCAGCCACATCACATCACCATGTTTGCTGATTTGTTTGTCGATGTGCAAGAACAACCTGAAGTCATCCATTCATAACGGCAGGTACGAATGCGACGCGTTCTATGTGTATGGGGAAGAGTTTGCGCTGTCACGTCGTGCCAAGCAACGTTCAACTGACATCAAGGATCTGCATTCGGGCCATCCTCGGCTGTTTGTTTGTACGTCAATATTGAGGTATCTCGACGTTTGGGAATATTGATCCTCACAAATCTTCGGTCGAATCTTTCGACCATGATATTTGCCTCTATGGCGCAGGTACGACCAAATCGTGTTCAGAGTTGCGATGCCGACCCTAATGGGCTCCCAGTGGTAACGCGTCGCACTTGTACGCGGTTCAGTTCACTGGATCAATCAAACTATGCGAAGATCCCTCGTTCAATTCGGGGTGGAGGCAATCGTGCCGTTTTCCTTTTGCTCATCCAGCATTTGGCGGATATCGTCTGCCACCCTTTTGGTGTTGAAATATTAGAGGGAGCAACAGGTTAAACGAAGATGTAGGCAGCCTTGGTCAAGAACGTCAAGCTGCTCCAAGCACCTTCATCACAATGTGGAAATGTATTCGGGGTAGCTGTACTGTGTCGTATTATACCTGTGGAGCCAACCAACCCAGCATCCTCCAGTCTCGACTGCCCTCTGCTCTCCTGGGTCGGACCCTGAATCAGACCAACGCCTCCATCCGATGAAGATCCGAATTCCTCGTCCACCTCCTCAGACTCTTGCCGAAGAAGTAGAGCGGAACCGTCATGACCATCGGGAACATGCTGACGGCGAATTGAGTCATGTACACAGCGACCCAGCCTTTCTGGGCTTGCACATTGAAGACCCAGTAACTCAGACAGAACCCCAAGACATTCTTGAGAACGGTCGCAACAACCATGATCTCCCCGGAGATGGGCTTGTAGCAGTCAACAGCATAAGCGATAGCAATAGTCGGGATCGAGGTGACGGCGAGACCGGAGAAGCCGAAGCCGCAGACGATGATGGCGGGCCAGTGCCAGAGGTGCTGGTAGCCGACTGCGCCGACGACATGGCTGATGAAGAAGAAGCAGCAGTAGGGGATGAGCGCCGGCAGACGCATTTCAGCCTCGCGGATGCCACTGTTCTTGATGGTCGCGCGACGGGCCCACCAGTCGGAGAGCGGGCCGGCGGTGAGAACGCCGATGATGCCCCCGACGAAGAAGGCGAAGTTGGTGTAGCCGACGGCACCTGGGGTGAAGCCGTAGGCGGGAGAACCGAAGAGGCCGGACTCGGTCAGGTTGAAGATGAGTAGCAGGTCAGCCGGACCCGCCAGCATGAGGGCAGCCCAGAAGACGATCGGGTTGAAGAACACGATCAGCGGCGTCGTGACGTCCCGGATGATGAAGGTCATCCACCTGCTGTCCGGTTTTTGGAACGGAGACCATTGGGCCTTGCTTGGCTTGCCTTTGCCGATCATCTGGCCGCCCGCAGCCATTTCACTGTTGGCTTCTGACTCCAATTTCGCCTCAGTCTCGCCTGCATCGTTCGAAAGTCCCTTCGATCCAGCGTGATTGGAGGAGTTGCGGCGCCATCGAGTCTCCGGGAAAGCGACGATAAGCAGAAGAGTAACGAACGCGGCGAGAGCGACCGTCAACCAGAAGAAGCTGCGCCAGCCGTGACGGGCAGCGATGTTGCCAGACATGATGGGGCCGAGAAAGGCACCGCTGAAGTAGAAGGTGAAGTAGAGACCCACCCAGAAGCCACGCTCGTGGAGAAAGAACATATCCGCGATGACCTGGACCATGATAGTCTCGCTGGTGGCCGCCACAACGCCATTGCAGGCACGAGCGGCGAGGAAGCTACTGTGGGTCGTGGCCAGCGCTTGCCAGATGTTCGTTAAAATCACGAGCAGTCCGAAGAAGATGCTGATCGGACGCCGGCCGAAGATGTTGCTCAGAGGGACGATGACTGGCCGAAGCGAGCGGTATTAGCCGTGGAACGTCTCACTTATGGAGTACACTGATCAGTCTTACAGATGTTGGCAAAGCCCAAGGTGATGACGTTCAAGCCGGTGAGAAGACTCAGTTGCTGTTGGTCCAAGTGGAATTGCATGCCGAGGAATGGAAACATCGGCGCAAGCGACAAGGCGGAGCAGACCAGGACCCAGACGTACAGAAGCTGAGAGAGGGCGGTGATGAGCTTCCAAGTGAGCGACCAATTCAATGGATCCGCCGGATTGTTTGACGGGTGCGGCACCAGACTATTCCATTGTCAGGTCACGGTCTCTTTGCAATCGTTGGGCATGCGATACTCACACTGAACCCTTGTCTGAGCCGCCGGCGCGTGCGAACTCTCCCGTCATCAACTCTGTCCCAGGTATGATCTCAACGTTGAGTCCGGCCGCAGCCTTCTGGTCGAGTCGTTCGCCTACCATTGTAGCTGTTGTCTTGTTCTGTTCCGTGGTAGAAGAGAAGAAAGGTGACAGAGCGGGATCAAGAAGGGGTGGTAGCCACCTATAAACCACCAGCACACATCCTAGCGCACACTCCACCGGACTCGGTTTCGTTGGACCTTGCCAGAGAGGGCTGAAAATATGAATAGCTCTCCGTCGGCTTCCAGGTACCACGACAGGATCGCCAAGCTGCTGACTGGCGAAAAGGGTGTGCAATATCGGTGGTCCGTCTTACCTGCTATAGCCATCGCTCGACCACACCCCATGAGGCGAGCTGATAGCGCGGAAACGGATAGTGATAATATGCCACCGCGGCGTGGCTTCCGGCATAGACCAGTCTTAGTCTGCACTTCGGGTCACCATGTCGGGTACCGAGACCGGGTTCCCACCTCAGCTTCGAGGGTGTCACAATCGGCACGCTCAAGCGCGATCGAGGCATGCCCTCAACCACGTCTGATGGGATTTGCGGCGGTACGGAGTACAGCTGAAGATGGGCCAGCTGAAACCGCCACCCCCCTTGTCTGCGTGTCGAGGGTCTCAGGTTCGCTATTGACATCCCATTCTCGGTACATCATCAGGGGAAAAGAGTATGGTTCATCGCCGTCAGCCACGCCGTACTAATATGGAGTACGCACGTCTATGCGCACATCTCACGTCAGCCCTGCGACCGGCCGGAGCGTCAGGAGTCTCATCATATCCTAGTCGCGCCGTCGTGCTCACTCGTTCGTGACATGACATGAGGTGTTGACAAGGTGATCCGGAACCCCACTCTTAACTCCGTATCTAGCCTTTTCCGCTCTTGGTCACCCTTGTGCCTTCCATCTTCTCTCGGAGGCTAACAATATTCGATGTACACACACCGATCATCGGCTCTTGTCGAATTCCCGGTCTCGTGGGCGCCATCACCCCTTGCCTCCCACAGATCACTTGCTCCAAGTCGCCCTGTCGGTCGCGAGCTGCTGCCGATGCTCTGCTGCCTGGATCTTGAGGTCTCGCATGCGCTTTACACATGGTATCATCGCGTAAAGCCTGTGCGTCTCTGCATCGCGATGGTAGACCTTCATCGCCTGGACCCTGAGGACGTCGGTGTGGTATTTGACATGAGCAGCGTTCTCGTCTCCAGTCCGAACCGTTGGTTTGCGCTTTTTAGGCGGACTTCTCTTCAATGAGTCCATCTGCCAGTTCTACTCGCTTTTAGGATCACTCGGCAAAGTATCCGGTTCGATGCTAAGCAGTTCGAGTAGGATCTCGACGTTCTCCTTGCCGTCCAGGATCGTCTCGTCTGCATCTCGAAGCTCTGCTTGCACGGGATTGGCAACTCGTTTTGCCCTCCGGGTTGAGGCCTCCTTCATTTGGCTGACCTTCTCTAGCAGCCCTGGCATCGTGTGCCAATTCATCGGATCCTTCATGTTACCGGGTACCGTCAAGTCGAACCACTCGTCCCGGAACACGCGGACAACCTTCCTGACCACCTCCTTGTATGGCAGCAGCTCTGATGGGCAAAGATCATCGAGGTCGGTCGCGTCCTCATCCAGCGTCTTCGCAAGCATGGCAACATCTCCCGCTTCAATGAAGTGCTCCAGATTGCTATGAGCGGCGCGATTACGTGCCGCATACAGACGTATCTCGGCCAGGATATCCTCAGGATCCGACCAGTGCGACACGCAGAGCTCACGCACAAGATCGTGCAGCGA
Organism: Friedmanniomyces simplex; assembly: GCA_005059865.1. Lineage (NCBI taxonomy): Eukaryota > Fungi > Ascomycota > Dothideomycetes > Mycosphaerellales > Teratosphaeriaceae > Friedmanniomyces > Friedmanniomyces simplex. The sequence continues at coordinate 9,881 of NAJQ01000453.1, forward strand.
AGCACGGCTCCAGTCTCCTGCGGTGTAGCTCGACTGCTCCGGTCGTCTCCATTGCACCGAAATTTGCTATGCTCCTGTGTAGCGCGATATCACTTTCTGGAGGTGTATAAGTCTAAGAGATGCTAGGTTTGTTAAGGTGTTTAGAGACTACAGTGTTCTCGACAGCAGCAAATAGGCTCTTAGCTGGCGTAGTCATCTCCAAGTGCATAGCAGAGTGTTATGCAGTCGAGACTCTGTCGGGCGTGCAAAGATTATTGTCACCAAGCTGCGGGGTCCGTAGGGCAACCTAAAATACAATCACATGTACATGTACTTCCCGGACGTCTTCGGTATGGCAAGGGCGTGCCATGTGTACTCGCCGCGTCCTATAAAATTATCCCAGATATCACACTTTTCGGGAAATCGACTCATGACGCTTTGACTGTTCAACCTCACGCGACGACCATTTGACCGAAGACATGCCCAAGCAACAGACAGAGGAGTTCGGCTGGCCGCCCGTGCCACGAGACAGATCGAACATTCCATCCAAGGCCGACGCAAATTCCACAGCGGATAACGTGAACTTCGACAAGATCTGGCCAAGAACTGAAGTCGTAAGGCAGGCCCAGGAATACGTCAAGCAAGCTCTTGCACAGGAGACTTACAACCACAGCTTGCGAGTATACTGCTACGGCCACACCATGGTCTCTCAGCACTTCCGCGACTGGATCTCCTCGGTCGAGGGGAGCTTCTTCGAGACTTGGGCGTTGACGTGCCTGTTCCACGATCTTGCCACGACCCCGGAGAACAGGAACGACACGCACCTCTCGTTTGAGTTCCATGGGGGCTTCATGGCGCTGCAGCGGCTGCAGGAGTTTGGAGCGCCCAAGGCACAGGCGGAGAGTGTCTGTGAGGCTATCATTCGGCACCAAGATCCCGGAGAGACTGGCACGATTACCAGGCTTGGCCAGCTCGTGCAGCTTGCTACCGAGTTCGGTGAGTCAGATTTCATGAACGTCGCTTTACAGACGAGCTGACCGACGTTGCAGACAACATGGGCTTCCAACCTCACCTCATCCACGAAGATGTGATCAAGCAAGTCGTCGAGCAGCATCCGAGGCTCAAGTGGTCCTCCTGCTTCTCGAAGACCATCAAAGCCGAGATCGAGGAGAAGCCATGGTGTCATACCACGGTGCTGCCTACATTCGCGGAGGATGTGGCGGGCAATAAGCTTATGGCACCATACGAGTGAGTCCTGCTTGGTGAGCATCTCTGCATAGACGATAGGCTTTGCGGACAGAATCTCGGCGAACGCTCAGGCACATGGTGATTGGCCGTAGGAGCGACGTAACAATTGCAGTACACCGGTCATGACTTGTTAAATCTCCGATACCGTCCCGTCGCTGTCGGTTATCCTCAGAATGTTTCCAAGACTACGCCTTCTTCTTCTCTCCCGAATGGTTTACAACGCGTACCTGGACTGAGGTTGAGTGGGCAGACGATGGAAACGTAGCCCATCATGGAGTACCAAATGCCCATGCGAAGGGCTTGCTCTTGCTTCTTGTACAGAGTCACATCAAGTCAGTCGACCGCCACATTCTGCAAGGACGATATCGGGCTAGCAACACTTACCCGCCGACTATAAGCGTCTAGCCTAGCGACACGCCTGCCGCTAATGCGCCGAGGAAGAACCTCTATACACCTCTATACGTGCAGGCCATTATAATGTAACGCTAGGCAAGCACGATAGCGGGATAGGCACCGAACATGAAACATAGGTAGAAGACAGCGGCGGACAGGGAATCGCGTGTGCCAACTGTGAGTTCGAGATCATTACGCAAGCCGAACACGGGCTTCAGTATGCGTGAGACACTCGAGCGGAATTCAGCTTCGCCGTATTTTTTTACGACGGCGAAAGGTATGTTGGCGTTTTGCCGGAGCGAGACGCTGTGCCGGTGTTATTTGAGAGTCTGGCAGAATTCTTGGCAGTGTGATATAGTTGGCGGTGATGGTACCCTTCAGCTGACTTGAGCCAACAGGGGAGCCAAGCTTCAGGCGAAGGACTGACGTTGCTGAGCCCGCTCCGATAGCTACGTCGCATCTGAGAATGCTCGAGTATCACTCCTCGTCCAGTCCAAGTCATCGACTGATAACACAATCCGGCGAGGTGGTACTAGAGTTAACACACCTCACGAAAGATCGCTCGGCCTCTGCCGCCTCATGGTCCCAATCCCATCTGAACCTCATCTTCTGGTGGTCGCCGCGGGACCAGAAGGGACGACGTCTCCGAGGTACGCCAGAATCATCTCGCAAGAGGTGTGTGTAGAACGGTCATCTGCTTGAAGTCTGCCGCCGAAACAGCGTGGTTCGTTAGCAAAGCCCATCGCGACGTACGGGCGTGGATGGCAAGAGCCCGTCCGATGGACACATGTAGTCGAGCGATCGAGTGGTTGACTTTTGTAAGGTCACGGTATGAGGGATCCATGGTATCGAATCGCCTTGGGTGGGTGTACGGGGCACGCCCTTTACACATGTCCATGCGGCTGTCTCCCATTGCGCGATGGCACCTTGCTGTCAGGCCGACCGCTATCACGCCACGTCGTCGAACAGGAGACTTGATGCGTGATGGATTTGGGTGATGTGTGTACGGTGCAGCGGAGTGAGAAGTGCGAGGTGGATCTTTATATACACGGCACTCCCGCTGCGGTGCAGCAGGACACCCGTTAGTGCTGAGCGGAGTGGCAGCCAATCAGAAATCGCATCGCAGAGCCGCAACACCGAGAATACATTTAGGTGGCATCTCGAATTAAACCATGAGATATAGTGACCTGGACACATAGTCCCCGCCGGGCAGCACCACCACCACCACCACTCCTCGCCATGTCGTCCGAATACAACTACGACGCCGACGCACAGTTCTTCCCCTTCTTCGTGCTGACCATCACCGCCATCATCACCCTCCCCCTCACCTACACCCTCCTGGGCAAACCCTCCGATGCCTCATCCAGCAAGGCTGCTCGGCACATCAGCAGCGCCTACCAACCCGACAATGCCGATATCATCGACCTCCAACGGGCCAAGGAGAAGCGGAAAGAACTACGCCTCAAGCGCATGCTCACCGCAGGCGCGGGATGGCTGCTCATGGCATACATGGTGTATCTCATGGCCGTCACGGCGCGTGCCGCCCCAACCATCTGGAACCCTTACGATATCCTGGATGTCGGCCTTAGTGCGAACGAGAAGCAGATCAATAGCCGCTATCGCCGGTTGAGCGTTACGATGCACCCGGACAAGAGACAGCCCAACCCGGCGCTGAACGAGACGGCGGAGATGGTGAACGACGAGTGGGTGGAGATCGTTAAGGCGTATAAAGCGCTGACGGACGAGGACGTGCGGAACAACTACGTGCAGTATGGAAATCCTGATGGGAAGCAGAGTACGAGCTTCGGGATCGCATTGCCGAAGTTGTTGGTAGCGGAGGGTAGTGGGAAGTATGTGCTGGCGTTCTATGGCTTGCTGTTGGGAATTGGGCTGCCGTGGTTGGTAGGAAAATGGTGGTACGGCATGCAGAATGTGACGAGGGAGAGGATTCTGGTGACGACGGCAGGGAATATGTTCAAGGAGTACCGGGAGCGAATGGACGTGGGCGATGTGGTGGGCGCAGTGAGCAGCGCGATGGAGTTCAGAGACATCCTCCAAGGATCCAAAGCCGACAGTGGGCTCGGCAAGCTGGAGAAGCTGCTTCAGGCGTCCGACAACGCAGAGACGGGGACGATGTCTAAGGACAAGAAGAAGCTCTCTGAACTCGACGATCCGGCCCGGCGAAAGACTCTCGCGCTCATCTGGGCCTACCTCTCCCGTCTCGACCTCAACGACAAGTCCCTCGAAGCGGACAAATACGAGCTCGCGCCCACCGCACTGCAGATGAACGAAGCCTTCGTCTCCTTCTGCCTTGCCTACGGCTTCACGGCACCCGTGCTAGCCTCTTATCACCTAAGCCAAAGTCTCGTGCAGGCCATCTCTCCAGGCCAGACAACACGCCTCCCGCTCCTGCAACTCCCACACTTCACCCCTGACATCGTCCACACCATCGAGTCGCAGACCGCCGCGTCGGGTAGGAAACAACACCTCACCATCCAATCCTTCATGGCTCTCCCCGCCGAACAGCGGCGAGCTCTCGCGCAAGCAAGCGGCCTGACACCCGCCCACCTCTCTGTCGCCGAGGTTGTGGCGCGGCAACTCCCGCTCCTGAAGGTGGAGAAAGCATTGTTCAAAGTGCAAGGCGAAAAATTCCTCCTGCCTTCCTCGCTAGTGCAGCTCGTGATCAAAGCCCGCGTAATACCACCTGGTACGCCGGCCTCAGACGTCCCAGCGGTGGACGAGAAAGATCTGGAGGACATCGACCCCGCGGAAGGCGACATGATCGCCGCGCAAAAGAAAGAAGTAGAGCAGCACTTCGTCCCGCTCGCGCACGCTCCCTACTTACCCCGAGACCGGGCGCCACGCTGGCACATTTTCTTGGCCGACAACCGGCAGGGCAAGATTGCAGTGCCGCCTTTCACGTTCACTTCGTTTGACAAAGTGGCGCTGGATGTTGATGAGAGCGGGGTGTATAAGCCGACGTTCAATGTCGTGACGCTGAAGATGCAGTTCCAGGCTCCACCGCAGGCGGGCGAGTATAAGTTTCAGATGCACGGGGTGTGCGACAGTTACGTTGGCTTTGATTGGAAGGAAGAGGTGGTGATGATGGTGGAGGACGCGAGTAGAATCACCGAGGTGGAGGAGGTGGAGGAGGATGAGATTAGTGAGCCGGAGGAAGGTACGTTTGCCCTTCCACTTCCCCCAAAACACTCACTCTACTTCAGCAGGGGAGTCTCCACTTGTGAGGTTTACTTGCTGACACGCTTCGTAGATTCAATAGCAGGGCAGATGGCTTCCCTGCGCGGACAGCCGACCGCGGATCCGAATAAGCCGCCTCGGCAGCCTAGGCCGAAGAGGCAGGTGAAGAGAAATGAGGACGAGGAGAGTGATCTTGAGAGCGGGACGGATGAAGAGGACGATGATGAGGATAGCGAGACCGATACTGATACAGACAGCGATGGGGAGTGAGTAGGGTTGCGAATAGGTGCTGAAACCGGATGCGGGAGTGCCCAGTGGTGGTAATGGGCTGGGCATCGTGATAGCGTTTTGTAATCGTCCACAGAGTACGAGGATGAGCCTCTCAACATTGCAAGACCTTGCTTAAGTCAGCTCCCTTGGTGTAAGGTCAGCTTTGACACCACGGCCCTACATCTAGGTCACCAAATGGAGTCATAGACGCTTCATGCTTTACTTGGACCTAGTAAGGCTAATTCAGCCCGGTACCAGGTCTGCCTCCAAACTAGTCTGTCGCCAAGAGCTCGACATGTAGAAGCACCACTGACTAATGGAACAACATGATGGACTTGAGTAGACATTGCCCGCCTTCTCAATGTACGACAACGAGGATGATGGTGTTGATATGGGGGCTACTAGTCCGTTCGCCAGCATTTTGTAGTCGTGCTCCCCATGCAATGCCCGAGGACCTAATATGGTTGCCGGATATGATGTACGATACACGCGAGGCGAACAAGCTGCGTCGAGAAGGAAAGTTACTCCCGCTGCAGCATTGTCCGAGGCCTTCGTGGGCAAACCAGTACAGTGCTACTGGCGACTTGTCGGGTCGGACGGCTTTGAGCGATCGGAGAATCTGTCAGGTCAATACGCTCATGAGTGTAGGCTGCAGCTATCCATTCACGATCAGCCACGGGTGTCGTATAATCATAGAGGACCTTGCGCTGAAATGTCTGTGATTGAACAGTATCATATGAAGCCGTAACTACAGGCTCAAGTACGCAATGCGCGCAGAGGACGGCCAGGCGAGGGTGTCCTTCCACCAGCCCGCCCCATCCCAGCACAGCATGCTGCAGCGGCACCGCATCCACGGCCGCAGGGCAACTCTGTCCACCAACTTGCTCGTGCTCCGTCTATCTGTTGGACTTGGCCACCCGCTCCAGCTCGTCCTTCTTCTTGATGGCGTAGCTGTTGCTGCTGCCCTTGGCAGCGTTGATCAGCTCTTCTGCCAAGCACTCCGCCACACTCTTGATGTTCCTGAACGCCGCTTCCCGCGCACCGATGGTGAGGAGGGCAATGGCCTGGTTCACGCGGCGGAGTGGTGACACGTCGACGGCCTGGCGACGCACGGTGCCTGCGCTGCCGATACGGGTGGAGTCTTCGCGGGGTCCGCAGTTGACGATGGCGTCGACCGCGATCTGGATGGGGTTCTGGTCGGTCATGATGTGGATCTGCGGATCATCGTTGTCAGCACAGTGTCGTGGCGTAGCTGTGGGTGTGGTAGGTGGAGACGCACGATCTCAAAGGAGTGCGCAACGATGCGCACGGCCATGAGCTTCTTTCCGTTGTTGCGGCCGTTCATCATGAGCGAGTTGGTGAGGCGCTCAATGATGGGGCATTGCGCCTTGCGGAAGCGTTTCACGGCGTACCGGCCGGCGGAGTGAGGCATGTATACGGGCTGGCGGATTTGGATGTAGTCGCTGTGTCACCGTCTCGTTAGCCTTCCGTTACCGCCACGTCGCCCAACCTCTGCTGCCTTCCAATCGCCCTCCTCCCCTGTACTATGGCAGACATACGTGAGGGAGATGTCCCGGATCTCGACGTCCTCGTAGCTCCATTTGTTGAAGAGCTTCGTGCTGCCGATTTCCGCCGTGACCTCCTTGGGCAGGACCGGGTAGCCCTGGGGTGCCTCAACTTCGACCTCGCCGTCAGACATCTTCGCGACCGAGTATGTGTGTTGTGCGGTGGTGGAGTGCTGAATCAATGTGCGCCTGGGAGAGAGAGTATGAGTTGGGTGGTGGTGAATCGATAATGGTGCGCTTCGGCCTTGGCAGATACGGAAGTCGGGGCTCGGCAAGGATGTTGCGACCTCAGGCAGCAATTTGTGCGAGCCATAAACAACCTCACCCGCGAACACGTTCATCCTCATCTCCCCCGACATCACATGTAAACGGCATCCTTGTGTCGGCGAGATCGTACGTCTTGAGTATCGTCCTCGGTCTTGCAACGCCAGCGCACTATCCAAGGACTACTTTAGGAACCAGTCTACCGACTTCTCCGAACCATGCTGCTAGAACCGTCGGCGCGAGCTGCTCAAGTCGTACATATCAGTCTCATGGCTTTCACACTATATTCAACAGACCTCAAGTGCTGGCCGGAGAGCCTGCCTGTCGTTTTGCAGACCGCCTTCCTTTCCCTTCACGATCGGCTAATAGTATCTACCCTCGGGTGAATGTGCGGAGTAGTAGGAAAACAGCCTACATGGCTATCATACAGTCACTAAAAGCATCTACAACGTTTCACTCCAGAGGCCAGAGGTATGATACCCCTCGAGTCATATACGCAACTGTCTACGCTCCCTCTCGACTGCTCACCCCCATTCAAACTTTGTCTACTCCGCTTGTTTGACGCACGATTAAAATGGGCTCGACAACGGAGTCTCGGGTGGCAATAGTGACTGGCGCTTCGGTATTCTGACCTTTCGCTATATTGTCGCCAATTCAGGACTAACCACTTCACAGTCTGGCATGGGCGAAGCCCTTACCCGGGAGCTCATCGCCCGTGGCTGGTTCGTAGCCATGGCCGACATTCGCGAATCCCCAGCCTTGACACAAGAATTCGGGTCGAAAGCAAAGTTCTACGAAACAGACGTCGCTTCGTACGACGCTCAATCCAGAACCTTCGCCGCCGTTTTTCATTCCCACGGTCGTATTGACGCCCTCTGCGCCAACGCGGGAATAGGCGACCGTGGCTCGATCTACATCCTCAATCACCGTAACAAAGACGAAATCCCGCCGGCCCCGGACCTGAGGTGCACGGACGTGGATTGGAAGGGTGTGCTGTATGGCACGCAATTGGCCATTCATTTCATGCGCAAGAATCCAACGCCCGGAGGCGTGATTGTGACGACGGCTAGTGTCGTTGCCATGCATCCACATGCTTCGTATGCGGAGTATAACGGGACGAAAGCTGCTGTGCTGAACTTTGTGCGTGGTACGGCTGGAGTGCTGAAGGTCAAGGAGAACATACGTATCAATTGTACGTTAGTTGACACTGTAAAGATACTTCCAGAGCAATCACTGACGTTAGCTTCCCGTCGTGTGGAGGCGTGATGCCCGGGATCGTCGACACAGCCATCGTGCCACGCCAGATGATCGCCGCCGTAGATCCCGACGAGTAGGTTGCGCTCCGAACACTGTTGACGGTCAGTCGGGCTAACAGAGCATTCCCTACTTAGCATCACACCTGTCTCTACCATAGTATCCGCCTACATCCGTCTCCTCGACGACGAAAGCTTGACCGGGCAAGGCATTGAATGCTCGATCGACAAACAACTACCCTTCCCGGATCCGCCGATGTTGAACGGCAAGCATACGAAGCGTGCTGCTACGGTTTGGGATCCGCTGTTCAAGATCATGCACGGTGAGAACTCGGGACTAGAGGATGCGATTCCGGGGGAAGACTTTACGCTGTAGGATGGGTCCTTGGGACGGTGTGAAGGTGCTGGGGCCATGGTTCGCCCGCTCCTCAGCAAGTCGCCGACAGTGGTGTCGTTACAAGGCATAAAGATCCAGACGACAGGAACGAAGGCTAGAGGGTATCTGTAGTCTCGATAGATTATGTTGCAAAACCGTGTTACTCGTTTACAACGTTGTCAACGATGTTGCTGCGCCATACTACCTGCTCCTAGAGCTCTCTGCTCGTCACAAACTGGTCTCGACGAGATCGTGGTTGACAGCGGACACCAAGGGCACGCGAGCGACGGCTGCGATTTCTCGGATCCCGGCAAAGCATCATCCAGCAGCACGCGGCGCGAGATTGCTCGAACATTGATCTGCGATAGAGGGAGAGGAAGATACATCCTGCGCAATAATCGCATGTCCAGTAGTCTCCGCTCTTACCACCTGGCAGAGTCGCATAACAATAATATCAGCTGAGTATCTGAACCGGCGGCCAAAGTCTCATACCGTTAGAAGCCGAGCGGTTGAGCTGGAAGGGGAAGAAAGGCAGCAGGACACGAGGCATCGCCGGAGGACACCGCTGGCGACGAGCTTGCACGCTTCCTGTCAGTGTGTGTATGTGAAGAGTGGACTGCGGAGTAGAAGTGGAAATACACCGCACCGATCGAAGCGTTGCCGGCGAGCTTGGAAGGCCGGAAAGGCTTAGGCAGCAGGAGGACGACCGATTGACCACACACACGGGCACAGCGTACGATATGAGTTCTCAACGAGTGAAGGACGGCGTCGACCGGATGGCAGGCACAGTACAGCCCAATGGCAGACCAGCGAACGGCGTGCCTCGAGCGCCGGCGCAGGCTGAACAGGACAACGAGCAAACAGACGAGAACATCTTCCTCTTCGTACCGAACCTCATAGGTAGGCCTACATACTCCTCTCTCCTCAGAACACACTCGCTAACGGACAGCCCAGGCTACGCCCGCATAGTCCTCTGCATCGCCTCCCTCTACTTCATGCCCCTGCACCCGCGCCGCTGCTCCTTCCTCTACTCCATCTCCTGCCTCATGGACGCCCTCGACGGCGTCGCCGCCCGCAAGTTCCAGCAGTCGACCAAATTCGGCGCCGTGCTCGACATGGTCACGGACCGCTGCACCACCACCTGCCTGCTCGTCTTCCTCTCCACCGCCAAACCGGCGTACAGCATGATCTTCCAAGGGCTGATCAGCTTGGATCTGGCGAGCCATTATATGCATATGTATGCCACGCTGTCGATGGGGGGGAAGGGGGAGAGCCATAAGAATGTTAGTGTGGAGCGGAGTTGGATCATGAATAAGTATTACACGAACAAGGTAGGCTCTTCCTCTCACACCCCTGCGATTTCTGGCCTCTTAGCTGATATGATGCTTCGCAGATTGTCCTCTTCACCTTCTGCGCCCTCAACGAACTCTTCTTCATCGCCCTCTACCTCCTCTGCTTCAGCAGCCCGCTCATCACGCCCGCACTCCTCCCCTCCGCAGGTCTAGCAGCGCAGAACGGCACAACGCCCGTCACACCACACCAGCCCGTGCCCTCCCTCCTCTTCCCGAGTCCCTTCAGCGCCGGAGCAATGGAGATGGCGCGAGCGAACAAGATGGACAGTACGGTGCCGTGGATCCTGACGTTGGGAAGTGCGCCGGTGATGGCGATCAAGCAGTGGATTAACGTGTTGCAATTGGTGAAGGCGAGTCAGTGGTTGGCGGAGGGCGATCGGATGGACAGGATGAAGGCGTTGAAGGAGGCGCGGAGAAAGGGGCAGTAATGGAGAAGCGGTGATGTGTGCTTCAGGGCCGTACAGTGGAGACTCTGTATTTGGCACAGTTCGAGGGTTTAGCGAGGCGTTCAGGCGCTGATGGTCAGTGATCTATAGAGGCTTATGAGTAACGCTTCTCAGCGTGTATGAACTGTACTAAGCTGTCGTATCGTATCCTCCATCAACCTCATGCGCCAAGCCCACAAACTCGTTGGAAGAACAAAAAGGACATTACGCATTCATGGCATGACCTCAACCGATACAAACAACACGATGGCCAAAAGGCTATGCCCAATTACCCTAGACGGGTTCTTGGATGTAGAAAATTGCCTGCACTGAGAACTGAAGCGAAGTGTTAACACTCCGTAATGCATTGAGCAGCGAGAGAAGCGGTGAAGCCTTACTCGAACTCAGATCTTAGGATATCCAAGTCTCATTGGCTTAGTCAAGTTATGAGACCTATGTTCTGACCGTTAAACTATGCGGGCGTAATTGTTGGCGTAAACTGGCTACAAATGACTATATTGTCGAAAATAATTGAGCCGCGGGGCCCTCGAAGGAGGTTTGTGGGTCTATATTGGTGAGACAACGAGGTGAGATTGCAATGGCAGCAAAATTCATCTATCAACGATCTATCGAGGATCTATAGCTCATCATGCTTCCCCTTTCCCCCCTTCGTCTCCGCCCCTCCCTCCTTCGCCTCCCTCACCATCCGCATGATCTCCTCCTCGCTCGGCATCTCGTCTCCGGAGTTGATTGTCACAAACGCCGGCTTCCCACTCTTCGTACTCGACGCACTCTCCTCCGCACCCTCGGTAGTAGCCGTAGCGCTCGTCCTCGCCGACTTCTTCCCGCTACTCTTCGTCTTGCTCGTTTTGGATGAGGTAGGTTTCTTAGTACTACTGCTCTTGCTCTGAGACTGCTGCTGTCGCATCTTCTTGTACACCAGATCCGTCATCACGGTGGCCAGCTTACTCGCTTGCGCCTCGATATCCTTCACCAGCAAAACGGGGTCCTCGTGCGACTGGAGTTTGCTCTGCTCAGCTTCCTTCTCGCTAAGCCATGTACGGGCTTTTTCGTACACGGACTCCAGGTCCTCGAGGTCCGCGGAGGAGTAGGGTGAGAAGTCCGCTGGGTCGGAGTACTTCGGGCCTTTGGAAGTTGTCGACGAGCTCGCGGCGGTATCGGGTTCCTCGAGGTTGTCGAGATCATCGCTTGCGGCTGAGGGCTCCGCGCTCTCTTCTGCCGCGCTTTTCGCAGCAGCTTCCGCGGATTTACTGGCTTCGAGAGTACTCGCTTTACTCGATGCCGAGGCAGCCTTATCAACTTGCTCGCGCACCATCTCTACGAACTTCTGCGTCTGGTCAAGGCTCTCGCGTAAACCCGCCACTTTCTCCGGCCTAGCGATGTCCTCGGACCTCCGTGCTTTGACGGGCTCAACGAGCTTCCTCAGCCCGTTAAGCTTTTTCCTGAGCATCTCCTCCGTTGCCTTCGTGACGTCGCTTGGGCTCTCCATGAACGAGCGGGTAGTCTCGAGGAGTTTGCTGATCTCGTCACGCATGGCGTCCGTTGCTGACGCAGAGTAGTCGATGTTGCTGAGGAAGTCACGGACTTGGTACGTGTAGCTTTCTAGCACGTTGAGCGCTTCCTCGCGAGAGACGCGCGCATTGTCCGAGCGGTCAAATGCCGCGAGTCGGTCGCGCATACGCTTTAGCTCTTCTGGCGCTGGCTGAGGGTTGCCTTGCGGTGTAGTGGTGAAAGCGATGGAGATGCTTTCTATCCGTTTCTTAGGCTTCTCGGGGACCTTCGAGCTGCTCGCTGACGCTCCGCTCGAAGACGCGGACGCAGTAGAGGTGGATGATGTCGTTGCGTCCACCTCCTCAATCGGCCCATCATCCTCGTCCCTGAGCGGCTCCTGGTCCTTCTTGCCGAGCCCGAGCCAATCCTTCGCCGTGTCCATGACAGACCCGCTCTTGGCAGAACCTTCAACCTCACAGCTCACGGTACCGCTCAGCACCTCCGGCATGCCGTTGACCGCACTCAGTTTCACACTGAACTTGGTCGAGACAGCCTCGGCACCGCAGCCAAACTTGGTGTTGAGCTCTTTGATGCTCGCCGTAAGGTTGGACGTCTGCACTCTTGTGACTGGCCTATCAACACCACCCACAGTCTGATAGATCCCGAAAACGAAGTCCTCATTATCCTTGAACGACACCTGTTTCGTAGCAGCACCTTTGCCGACCGGCGAAGTGGCAGCGAAAAGCTGCTGCCGCCTCTCCTTCCCACCGTCTTGATACATCATGCCCGCCGCATACCCAGCGATGTCTGAATCGCGGATCTCCTTGACCTTGAAGCTCGGACTCAGTCCGGCGCCCTTGAACGCCGCGCCGAAAACGGCAGACTCATCAGCGTTGACGTTGGATCGTAACTTTCCGCTTCCGCCCGCAAGCTCTTCCAGCTTTTTCTGCACGAAAGGTGTTCGAACTGCGCCGCCGAAGAGGATGATGCTGTCGATATCCTTCATCTCCATCTTCGCGGCGGCCAACGCATCCTTGATGGGCCGTGCCACGCGATCTGCGAACGAAGTCGTCAAGCCTTCGAAATCCGCACGAGTGAGCTTGACGCGAAAGTCGATCTCCGGCATCAACTCCTCGAAAGAGCTGGTCGTCTCGGTGTTGGCGGAAAGCACTTGCCTCGCCTTCTCCGCGTCTTTCCACAGTCTCGACATGAGCCTGCCATTGCTCTTGATCTCATCCATCTGCGTGCCACGACTCTTCAGAACGGGCTTCGTGAGAAACTTGTGGACGTAATCCTCGACTACGACCTGGTTCAGACTGTCCCCTCCGAGCGTCCTGTCCCAGCCTGTGCCCAGCACAGCCACTTCTTGCACCGTCTTGTTGTAGCGGCCGACGTCTTTGACGCTCTTGCCTTGGAAGCGCAACAGTGTTGCCGTGGTGGATCCCGCACCCATGTCGTACACAATGTGATACTCCGGCTTCTCGCCCTTAGTCACCTCCGGAAACGTCCGGCTTTTCGCGTAGTCCAGTCCAACTGCCAGTCCATCGGTGACCATACCATTGACGTTCAAGCCCGCCAGCTCCGCAGCGCGCTCGATCGCTCGTCTCTCATCCGCCGTGTAGAAAGCCGGGACCGTAATGACAGCATCCTCCACACTCATGCCCTTGCCCGCCATAGCCTCCGCATTCCTCCTCACATTCGCCAGCTCCATAGCCAACAGCTCCTGCACCGACCACGGCGGCTCCTCGTTCACAAAAGCAGAACTCTTGACCATCACCATGCCTATATCCTCCATCTGCCCCACCCGGACGGCCGGATACCTGCTGTTGTACGTCTGCACCATTTCACTCGACCCGTCCGCCGGTATTCCCAGGAGCAGCTTCAAGTTCGGAAACACCTCGCCGGGCATTCTGCCCTGTAATGCCAGTGCATCTCCGCCGTAGGCTCGTTCAGGAAAGGTCCCAGCTTCGGCTAGGATCTGGTTCTTGCTGTCCCGGTTGGGCTTGAAGGCTACAGCCGCCGTTTCTTTTCGTTTCGAGTCCTTGGTCAGGACGATCTCGAGAGGGATTCCTGGCTTTACGAGGGCGGCTTTTAGGTTGAGTGTGCCGAAGTCGAGTCCGAGGACGGAGCCGGCTGCTGAGGCAGTGGAGGCAAAGAGGAGGAGGAGACCAAGTAGTATCGTGCCAGGTGATAGCGCACCACCGCGCCGTCTGCCTGGAGGGAGCATTTTGTGTGGTGTTCAACAAGTCGAGACGATCGTGTGCTTCGTGAAAGGCGTAGGGCTTATACGAATCGATGTTCCATGACAGCAAGATGGCAGAGACTGATGAGCTGCGTTCGTCCAGACTTTGAACCGCTTCTTATCGGTGTGAGGAATGGCGATGTGTCTCTTTCTGAACTGTTTCTAACTGTGCATATGCCAGCTGGCTCCAATGGCACTTCTCTGGTAGCCTCAGGCATCATCCGACTTTGTGCCTCCAC